>JALBCR010004659.1:25000-102487 GCA_030710515.1 Abscondita cerata | reverse complement strand
TTATTTTTACCAGGCGTTAGTACTGAGAGCAACAGCAGATTACTAGCAGCGGATGCGCCTTGCAGGATATGATTTTAACTTTTCCCTCTTGTTAAATTGCGTTAATGTTATTAGTTTGATCAGAAAAAATTAAAATCATATCCCTGCAAGGCGCATCCATACGCTTAGAATTGGGCAGACTGCTAGCAGGCTATGTGATCATGTCAACTGATTTGGGAACCTTCTGGGCAAACCTTCACGCCTTCCCTGACAATTGCCACTGCAAAACCCAACACTAACAGCATACCAGTCTGTTCGGCAATTTTGAAGTAAAAAAAACCGAAATTGTACCCATTCTGTTTTAAATATTCTGAAGTTATTCGAAAAGTTACCAAAAACTGAATGTACTTTGTCATTCTAATTTTCTACTCAATAAGATGAAGCGTTTACGAATTTTCACTACAAGGTTGCGTTTCGAAGAAACCATCATCAACTTTATTTTTTTTCATGGCACTCCAAAAAGTACACTCCGGAATAAGAAAGCATTTTTCATTACGAATTCAACAATGTACTACTACAATATGGTTATTCGTGATTTTATTGAGAAAAATAATGTTCCAGTACCAATCTTTTTGGATCTAGTGTGTTGAATCTCTCACGGTTTCCCCGAGATTCTATGCTGTTCATATCCCTATCTTGGACACACTGTATATTTTGCATTTTTCTCCAGTCTTGTCCAATAAGTAACTTATTTTATTTTAATTTCCTTTGTCCACCGCGACGTGTGTTTCTTCTTGCTTTCCCGCGTATTCCTTCTGCTCTGTTTACTATGTTCTGAAAAATCTACCTGTTTTCAACACTTCTTCCTTTTATTTTGTTTTCGCATCCTTCCAGTTCTTTTTTATGTTTATAGCTTCTTCGTATTTATCTGTTGCTTCCTTGTCCCTTACTTTGTAATATTTAATTGATTCAAACTGTACCACTTCATTATTTTGTGCATTCCTCTGCGTTTCCTTCTCTTGTGTACATTTTTCTAATTTTAACCACCACACTTCCTACCTCTTGTGAATTTATGAATTTTTTTGTGCGAACAATGTATTTGTTATTCTTAAATTATTTACAACGCAGAAATCTAACTTTCTTCTTCCATTTTACTGTTTACTTCTATACTTTCCTAGGCGGTATTATAGTTGCCTGCTAGACGAATATCTTCTATTCTAATTTATAAGACGACATTTATAATTCAAAGTGAAATGTAAATTTTGTTTAATAAGACCATCTTAGCTAAGCAAAACTTTTGAAGATCGTCTTATTGCATTTCATAGTGACATCTTATAGGAAATAGAAGAGACTTAAGAATCACTTGATTTCATAAAGAAAATACATTCTACTTGATTTCTTAGTTTCATTAGATGATCTTCAATTAAGTTCAGCCTGACTCGACCAGAGAATTTTTACGCTTGTGATTAGTTGGCAAATCAACTTTCTGCCAAACCGCCGAATAAAATGTGAAAGAATACTTTTTTCCTGAAGATTCTGATTTCCGATTTTGCGACCGGAAGTTTTCATGTAAGCGTATTACAATTCAAACAAAGTATTCATTTAATTTATTTTTTTCGTGTTATTTTTGTACTAATCAGAATGTTCAATTTAGTTGTTACCTCTGTATAATTTTGATAATACTTGATTATACATAGAGTAACTCCAACAATTGAAATTATTGGTTATTCTTGAGATCTAGGTTGTTCTTGGAGACTAGTATTTGTCGCAATCAATCATTTCATGAATTACATTTCGGATTGCTGCGTCAATATATATAAAATTACACACAACTAATGACGCCCGTTTGGAAAATAGAAGATTGGTTGCAAAGTTGGAAAGAAATGGAGCAGCAGTCAATAGACTTTCTGCTATTGATGGAGCAATTGACTGTACCATGTCAGATTAACCCATAAATGTTCTTTAAAGGATATTTTTCGTTAAATATGTAAAGCTGTGGTTGGGCCACAAATGAAATTTTTGATATCGTTCCTGAAAATCTATGATGCATATGCAATATGCCACGCGAATTTTGGATGATTGTCTAGAGGGAGGTAGCGATATCCATGTTTGCCTTTTTGTTAACACCAATTTTAAACCCAAAGGATAATGCGGAAGTAGTTTATAATAATACAAGACGAACCCGGCAAATAGTAGAACGGATATTTGGTATTTGGAAACAAAGGTTACCGTGTTTGTCAAAAGGTCTTTCAAAAGCTGATATGTACCACTTCAATAATTGTTGCGCGTCTTGTTTTTCACAATTTATTTTCAATAATCGATCATGATCTTCCACAAGTTGTTGAAAATATCGTTGAGGAAAAGAAATATCTGAGATCCACAATGGCAACCAGCAGAAGGTTTGGCTGACGCAGCACTTTTTAGAAAATACAAAACTCGATAACAAAATGGAAAAAACTTCGCTAACTGGGCCTTGCTTCCGCTTCTTCAATTCGAATTTTGCAACTCCAACAAAATATTTTTTTTATTTCGAACAATCCTGTCTCATATTGCAATTTTTATTGATATAATTTTTTCTCTTCTCAATTTTGCACAGCAAATGCCTTACTCAATTTATTTACAGTTGAGATGACGATAGCCAATTTTAGTTTTCACTAGTGAGTTTCTCTCGAAAAACAGATCGAGACACCGACATCCATTTTCTCTATCTCTTATGGTTACCGTGATACCCTATACAAACGTCGAAATTTACCCACCCTGTACAAAAAGATAAAAGTTACATGCTAAACATTACATGCGGAAGAAACTGAACTGAAAAACGTTTTATAGATAGAAATTAATTGACAAAAAAAAATTTGGTGATAGAGGAATTAAATAAAGATAGGACTCACATACTTTATTAGGTCGTGTAGGTCAAGGATTTAAACGAACAATACATAATTAAATGTGTGGTCAACAATTTAAAATTTAAATAAATTAACATTAAGTATTTAATAAATAAAATTACACACACTGACATATGAACTAACAAGTAAAACAAGATTAAATGATATTGACTAGTTTAACGTTAAATGTAGATAATTCTCGGATAGAAAACCGATTCGGGGAATTACCAAATAGAATTTGTTATAAAATAAATAATAAAATATTTAATTTAAAAAAATTTAAAAATTTTTATTTATGTATTGGTTTTGATCTTATTGGTGAGGTTGGAATATACAGTGCTTAGTTATGGGTGTCAGTGTTAAAATTGACATTATCTAAATGGGTCTTAATATACTAAGGTAAACATAGAAAGAAGAACACCCAGTAATAATGAATATTTTGTATTAAATTTGTTTTGGGAATATATTTGTTTTATATTAAGATAAAAACGATCAGTTTTCAGCCATATTGCCCTAGTGGTTGTTTTGTTAACCTCATTCAAAAACACTTACGATTAAGTAGCCCTAAAACAATGAATTAAGCATTTGTAAGTACAGTTGTTATTTAAGCGATTTAAAATTGCATTTCAAAAACTTCTTTAATTCAATCACAACAATGCCTCCAGTGCGAAGACGCCATAATTTTCGTGCAATTAAGCGAGTTTGATAGGGGTAGAATTGTGAGATTGCGTGAGGCTGGTTTGTCTATGAGAAATATAGCCGCTAGAACGCAACGGAGTTTAAACACTGTGTCAGTCTGTGTTCGGGCATGGAACCAAGAGGGCCGTACACGAAGAGCGAGAGGTACAGGACGTCGTCGAAGAACCACAGAACGCCAAGATCGCCGTCTTAGACTATTGGCTTTACGGGACCGCTTCTCTTCTACACGGGCGATTGCGGACCAGTGGTTTGAAGAACATGGAAGACCGATTGGGATGCGAACCGTTTATAGACGGATAAGAACCTTTGGGCTCTTTTCATACCATCCCCTTTTGTGCTACCACTGACTCCAGAGCATCGACGTTATCGTCTAGCGTGGTGTAGAGAACGGGCAAATTGGGACCAAGAATGGAATTCAATTGTCTTTAGTGATGAATCCAGATTCTGTTTGGGTATGCATGACGGTCGTGCAAGGGTGAAAACAAGATCCCCAATTTTCTGTGAATAGGCATGTGCACCACGCAGTTGGAGTTATGGTATAGGGAGCTATTGCTATTGGAAGTAGGTCACCTTGGTCTTCATTAGAGGTAACATGACCGCTGCTGCGCTACATCCAGGAGGTCGTAGACCTCCATATTGTACCTTATGTTCAGACCATCCCCAACAGCACATTCCAACAAGACAACGCACGACCTCATGTTGCTAGGGTTTCTTTGGCTCATTTTGAGGCCAATCAAATTGCTTTGTTGCCTTGGCCACCAAGATCTCCCTGATCTTTCGCCCATCGAGCACGTCTGGGATATTATGGGAAGAAGATTACTCAATTTACCTCACCCTGCACAAACTCTAGCGGCTTTGTAGCATCAGTTACAGATAGCATGGGATAAGATACTCAAGAAGAAATCGATCAATTTTTTCATAATTGGTTCTATGTCTAAAATGACAGGTTCTACGTAATTAAAACAATTATAACTGACATTACCACTGCATTCAAATCTAATTAAAGATGTCGAAGATACTTTGTCATGATGAAGATAGGCTAAATGTTAGAAAATGTCATTATTATTACCAATTTCATACATAAAACACAAACAAACTAGTACATTTGACTGGACATACGCACTATGATCGAACGCACTAAAATATTTTTAAATCTAACAAAGATTTATTAGTAATTAAGTCAGATAAAGACAATGCTACTGTCGTCATTAACTTACATGACTATAATATTAAGATAATGAATTTATTAATTGATAAAGAAACCTATTTTGTCATCAACCAGATCCAACTATTTCATTTCAAAACAAAACAATATAATAAAGGACATATAAATTAAAATAAATATAAGTACACAAAAATGGGAACCCCATCAGACCCATTGTATCGCTTAGGTGTCTGAGTTATGCTATTTCTTGTACTTTAATGAAATAGTGTCACAGATTTCATATTGATTTCACTTTAATTTAAACAACTCTTTTGAGTTAGTAAGTTCTAAGGAACACAAAATTTTTAATCACAATTTTCTGCATTGATCATTAAACCAAACTTTATTGTAATCAAATGTTTGGCCTCCTGAACTGTACATTTTTCAGTTGTTCATACTTGCCATGAAACTTGATTTTACACACAATGCAATAAAGAACGGCTACTATGCGGTAAAGTAGTGACTGACTTATCTGCTACTTAGGAACGTTTTAAAATAAACTAAGTATAAAATCCGATAGATTGATTTTAAAAAATTTACTTAACACGATATTTGACATGATAATGCTAATAAGGGCGCATTTAATTTTTATTGATGATGATATTAATGGCATTCATCTATACGTCAGTTAAGCAAATGAACTGACACATATTAGGTGGTGTATGTCAAAAGGTTAAACAACCAGGTCTACTTAAAATTTTGTTCCTTTTTACTTTTGATGATGATCGTCGGCCAAAATATTATACAAATTTCGTGTGTAAAGTGATTTTACGGTGCTCCAGCTAATGAGAAACTCGCCGTTCAGGCTTGTTCCCAAACAGAACTGTCAATATTTATTTACAAGTGTTATAAGACCTCCAGTTGGGCGGCCTTTGTAACTTTAGAAACACCAGAAACAAATTCATTATAATCTTTTATCCATGATGGTTTATTAAATGTAGAGTTAGTAATAAATGTTCCAAAAACAAATAACCGCATTCTTAAGTAAAAAATAGATTATATCGGAATCTACGGTAAACAACAGGAAGGAAGTAAGAGTACGGAAACAACAAAATATTTCCTAGTCTTAAAGAAGGCCTATTTCTGAAGGAATCCATACTTTAAAAAATTAAAGGAGTAATAATAATCAATCACATAACTTATTAAATCCTTCTACATTAAAAAGACACAATGTTAAATAATTTACTATTTGAAAAAAAGGTTCCTCTTTAAATTTTTGTTGTAGGTAGTTTCCAACAGAAGTTAGCCTTCACATAGATTGTGCCTAAGGATTCTACTTCAAAGACATATGACGGTCTTCATCCTACGTTTCGGTTGCGTCAAAATTCTTCGATACCTTGAAAGGTTGCACACACAGCACACTCTCACCTAGTTTCTTTACCTATCTACCCGAGTAATCTGGTTCAAATGTTCTTTACCGTATTTACTATATTTCTGGACATCTTCAAATGAGCGTACCACAAGTACTGGTGTGTTGTCGTCGTTGTATTTTTTCAGTCATCCAAAGGTCTACAACGTTAACACGCGTACTCATCTCGAAGTCTAACAACAGACTTCAAAAAATTGAGCGATAAGTAATTGTAATGTGACCGTCAATTAATAATGTTTTTAATTTTTTCATTATAAAAAGAAAAATATGAAATCAATAATTACCTCTATTTTCTATAACTGTTTATCAAAACCTACCAATGAGTTTAGATATTGAGTTCTAGTATAAAAAGTAATAATATTTCCACTTTATTATCTTACTATTATTAATTTTCTACATTGAACTCCCATTGATCTATTAATTCTCCATCATCCCCAATTGAAAAAATAATTTTTCATATAACTTTAAAAGCGTTATACTGAAAAAAGAAAGGTAAAGAAAACTTTTAGATGACACAAAGTTTGGTCGTATAATGAAACCCATATAAAGAATGTTTAATGCAAAGGGTATTTTTTAGAATACTCATCACGCAATACTTACATCATCGTTTACAAAAACTCAAACATCTTTTTATGCTTAACCTTATTACACAACCCTATTAAATTCATATGGTAACCGACTTAATAAGTAGAATGTTTTATGAATGATACTTGTACTGTGATAAAATTCAATTCTTGCGTAAAAATTTTAATTTGATTTGTTTTGAGTCCTCATATTCAGATCAATGTCCTTTAAAGTGTGTGTAACTTTTACAATCTTAGTTTATATTTACAAAATATTGCAAATTGTGTTGTTTAGTATTCAATACGTTCAATATTACTTCCTAAAATGTAAACACTGAAATAACTTATTTTTTCGAAATATTTTATTACAGTTACGTAAATGTAATCTATTTTTTCCGGCAAAATACTTGTGAAAACTTGTTGTGATACTTTGGCTTCCTCATATGTTGAAGCAGCCTCTAAGGAAGCTGGACTAGTTACCGATCCGGCGCGAATTAAAATGAACAAGTATCTAGCTATAAGTGAAGACTACATTTTTGTGACATTCGCAGTTTAAACCCTTGGGCCGTGAAGTAAAACAGCACATTTGTTCATAAACACCATCGGGTCACGTTTGGCAGCCATCTCAGGAGATCCGAGGTCTAAATTCTTTCCTGACGCGTATTAGCCTTGCTATCCAACGTGATTAACGCATAATAAGAAGTCGGTTAGGCGGCTCCTTACTTGAAGAGGTATTATAACTCATCAGTAACATGTGTGGAATTTGTTTTGTTTTACAAATTTATTTATTAAAGTTCTGGAAAATGTGGGAAATCTAAAAGGTGGATTGAACTAATCCTTGAAACCCTCTATACAAGATATGTGTCCCTGAAGGACTCCGACTAAGAAATAAGATATTCTTGAATGACTTTTTAATTATTTATGATGAATACTAGTAAGAACCATTTAAAATAATGTCTTTGAATCATAATTACATTGTTTAGTTTGCCAAGGCGGGACTAAGCTTTACAACTTAATTCTGGAATGTTCCAACATCCGGTGTGAAAAAAACTTGCCAAAATAAAAGTTTAGGTAAGCTTAAACCTTAGGTCGAAAAAGGTATTCTTGTTTATTCTCCAAAAATCTAACTTTTCCAGAAAAAACAACCAATAAACGATTAACAATTATTGAGCCACAACACCTGTGTTCGCAAAAAAATGTTCTAAATTTTCAATGCTAAAAAACTTGTTTTTACTGCAACCGTTACTTATCGTACGTGATAAATAACATATTTGTCAGTTGTGATATCGTTGAGGCAGTGATCATTTATTTCGATTGCCGTGAATCTGTGATTTCATAAACTATTTCTATTAACCTATCATTTAGTAAAAAATATACCAATAAAAATCAATGTATATACATTCATTACCATGGTTTCAAAGAATTTCACTGAATATTTCGACGTAGTGGAAATTTGTATCGACTATTTCACTCGAAAATTTTAACCAATCAAACTAACGCACATTATAGAAATCACCTAGCAACGGACGAATATCACCGGGTATTCGATGCGACCATAAAAATTCCCGGGTATTTGAACTTGTACTAAAGTATATATTTTCATGACCAGAACCCTCTCAACCCAACTCAATACGCGTAACTAATTCTTCCTACCAATCAATGGCCAACAACCAGGCCGCCGAAGCAGTTTTTCTCGACATCTCAAAGGCTTTTGACCATGTCTGGCACACTAGCCTTATCTACAAACTTATCCGTTCCAACATCCCATTCAAGATTAATCCGCATAACCCAGTTATTCCTGTCACACCGAAGGATCCAAATCTAGTTAAACAACGTCAAACTCTCAGTCCACTATCTGGTGAGGTAGTTCCGCAAGGCTTCGTCCGCTCACCTGACATTATTGTATCACACCCATGACATTAAAACCCACGTACCTTACTAGAATCTTGGTTTACTGATTGGCTTAGTTCGGTTAAGGCGGAAAGAGTGCTGCAGTAATCTTTTCCCCGCAAACTCAAGCACCGACCAGATGGTCAACCCCAACCATCGCCGATACTCCCATCCCATGGACCAAATCCACCAGGTACCTTGGCGTTATCTTAGATAACCGCCCTTCACCTTCCATCTCACAGTCCAATCGGCTTCTAACAAAGGCCGAAGCTCCTAAAATCGATAGCTCCTCTCTTATGCCGTAAAAGTTCCCTATCACCGAAAAACAAACTTCTCCTCTACAAACAATCACCATAAATCATCAACAGCTTTATGCGTCTCCCCGTCTGGAGTCACTCGCCGACACCACATCCGAAAATTTCAATCAATCCAAAACAAACCTCCGTCTTACCTTTAACGCTCCTTCGTACATTCGAAACAACCACCTACATCACGACGCCAATCTACCTACTATCCTAGCACAACTCCGCCAAAGGATCGATCCTCCATATCACGAAAAAACCAAACCGCTTTCTCCGACGACCTTTAAACGCATTTCCCGCCTACTCAAGACTAACCTCAAATAATATTTTAAATTTTGCAATTTGCAGATCACCTCCCTCAAGACGACGGGGTACAAGGATATTCCTGGCCCATCGACCATGCCACGACAACAGTATGAGTATGCACATATCCATCTGATTGCGCCTTGCAATGCCTTCGAAGCAAGAAATTATAACACGAAAGATTTCAATCTTTCAACGAGTTGAAGGTGTCAGGGAAAATGGTAGGAGATTACACTAAAACAATTAAATATTAATGTTCTTCGTAATTTTAGGAAATTTAACAAAACCACTACTGATGATATTTCCAAAATATCATTTTTGAATACAAACCAAAAAAGTCGAATAGGTGTCAAAAACAGTATTTGAAGTTATTAGAAGAGTTGTAATTTTTATCAAAAATAGCCCATTAAGAGGAAGGTTTTTCGCAAAATTGTGTGATGACATGGGTTCAGAATTTAGATCACTTCTATATTATTGTGAGGCACGTTGGCTTTCTTGTGCCAAAGTACTTCAAAGGGTGTTTGAGCTAAAAGAAGAGATCGCCATATTTACTGATAATAATAGAGATGAAGCAAACTTGTTTTATGACACGAAATTCCTTGTAAAACTTGCGTATTTAGTTGATATTTTCAAAGACTCAGTACGTTAAATAAATCAATGCAAGGGCCTCAAATTCATGCTTTTACGCAGAAAGACAAGATTACTGCATTTATGAAAAAATTGGAACTGTGTATAATAAGTTTGAAAAATAATAACTTTGACATGTTTCCCACTTTTAAAATTACCTGTCTTGCTGATGAAATAGAAGAAAGTAAAGTTCTTATTAATAATCATTTGACCAGTCTATGGAAGCAATTCTCGTTTTACTTTAAAGATCTTGACATGTCCAAATATGAATGGATTAGAAACCCGTTTGTGATTGAAAAATATGATGATTTTGGCCTTACGACAGCAGAGCAGGAAATGATAATTGACTTATCTAGTGATAGCACATTAAGCAGATGTTTCAAGACGAAAATAATATTGTTACGTTTTGGCTACGAGTAAAGGACGATTTTCCTACTTTGACAAACAAAGCTTTAGAAATTTTATTGCCATTTGTAACATTTTACCTATGTGAAACTGGTTTTCTACAGTAGCTGTCTTAAAAACAAAGTATCGATCTCGCTTAGTGATTGAAAAGGAACTGAGAACCGCGATTTCTTCAATGATACCACGGTTTGAGAAAATTTGTGCTGAAAAACAAGCTCAACCGTCGCATTAAATTTTTATAATGTTGTATTAATTATATATTCTTTTTTTTTTGTATTTTTGTAAGGTTTGTTTTATTACATTTAAAATTATTATTTCTTATAATAAATAATTATTTTTTATGTATATTTTTTACATAATATTGTATATTATTTTGTAGGCCATTAAATAAATAAATAAATTATAATGTCAGTTGAGCATTTATGAAATTAGATTGTTAGAAAATTAAGGGGGCGCAACAATTTTTTTCTTTTAAAGGGGGGCGCAGGTACAAAAAGGTTGGAAACCACTGTCTTAAACACACCGAGGTAGTGATTCGGAAGTACTAATAACTTCTTTAATTTTTTGTTAATTCAAAAACGGTTTTTGACATTGGTCGTAGCAAAAATACCTGAAATGTGTGTGACAACAAAAATTTTTTTATATACACGAAAAAAAATTATTACAAAATTTCTAGAAGAAATTGACTGTCACCCCTGTTAAGCAAGACATTTTGCAAAAATAAACAAACTCAAATGAGAGTAATCTGTACTTTTCATTGAATGTACAACCAATTTCACAAAACATAATCACATTACACACTTAATTAATATTATTACATGTGAATACTAGGGTGGGTAAGGCTTGGCATGTTTAGGTTTTAGTGGTTATCCTAAACCTTGAAGTAAATGCTTTGCCAAGACGAACCAATCCCACAATTGCACACGGTTTCGTCACCACACTGTACAGGTTTATACTGATCTTCTAGGGCACCATACATAACACTCACATCACAATACAATATTTAAAATGCACCATACGATTAAATAAATTAATTGAACTCCTAGTATTTTGCAGAAATAAAAAAAAATATTGTACCGTATTATTGTTTGGCAACATAGACACCATCACGTAGGTGAATTCAATACCATAAGCAAATTCAAAAATAAGCAAATAATCATGGTAGAAAGGGAACGACGTGTGCAATTCTGACAATTGTTTGCAAAGAACAATGTTATATCCATATCATTTGCAGAAGTACATGAACTGATTCCTGAAGATGTATTTTGTAGAATGCAATTTGCAAACTCGCTATTGAATCAGCAAAGAAACAATATAAACTTCATGAGCAATATTGTTTTCACAGATGAAGCAATGTTTACCAAAAATGGTATTATCAACTTACCTCATGTATGCTGATGAAAACCTTATGCCACTATTGTTTCCCATCATCAATATCAGTTCAAATCAATTACTATATACGTTGGATCATTGGCAATTTTTTTATTCGACCATTCGTATTGCCGGAATGACTGACTGGACAACATTATTTGCAGTTCCTCTAAAACCATGTATACTACGCGAAACCCACCGAAACGTTATTACTTTATGTACGATGCAGCACCTCCACAGTTCAGCATTGCTATGCGGGATCATCTCAATGACGTCTACCCAAACCGTTAGATAGGTAGAGAATGGACCTATTGGCTGGCCTCCTTAATCTCCCGACCTTGCGTTTTTATCTGTGGATATACCTCAAAAACCATGGTCTATTCCCTCTGGAGGCACTAAAGAGCAACTTTTACAGAAAGTCAGGTTTAATTTTGATGTGATTCCGAAGAAGGCTGGGTTATTGTGGCGATACAGCAGACCTCAATTCGACGTGTCCGCTACTACATTAGACTGCAAGTAGCCCATGTTGAACCCTCTTATGAAGTGTTTCGATAATGTCTTAATGTACCTTCTAGGGCACCACAGCGTTTTTTTAATTTTTTTTCGTGTTACCAACTTAAACAGCAATTTATCGTTGGAAACGGTACATTTTATGAACAATAAACAAGAATACCTTTTTTAACCTAAGGTTCAAGCTACCTAAATTCATTATTTTGAAGCCTTTATCACAGAGGATGTAAAAAATAGTAAAATTAAGTTGTAAAAGCTTAGTCCGGCCCTGGAAAACTAAACATTGTAATTATGATTCAAGGGCACTATTTGAAGTGGTCTTCACTAGTGTTCATCATATTCAATTTTTTGTAAATTTGTAGATTTACTATAACTTTTAAATTAGTAAAAAGTTATTTACGTTTTGATTACCAAGATATCAATTTGTATCCTAGAAGTTTTGTGGTTGTTGTTTAAATGGTTATCAATTTTATTTAATTATTTCATCGGATTACATTCAAGTTTTCTTTTATTCAAGCTAAATTTTCCCATTTAAACTCAAATTTAGTTACTTTTCCGAAAACACTTTAAAATTACAATGAATAAAAAAAAAAATTAATGTATTAACTTCTCTATTTTTCAACACGTATTTCACGTTTTACTAATAGGCAATTAGAAGTAAACATAATAGAGGAAATATTGCAAACAGGAATTAGATGCTAGTTTTGTTTTCTAACCTGCCGGTGGAGGCGCTCCAGCAATTCAACATTAAATATCGTGATAAAGTCAATGCTATCGTTGGATTCTGAACAAAAACGAAAAGAACCGATACTGACAAAGGCAATCTCAATGGAGTACCAAACAATCAAAACTTTTATTATTGGAGCACTCAAACCACTCATTTATTTGTACCTGCGCGCACATTAATATCCCCAAGAAGTTAATGTTTGGGCTGGAATATTCTATAATACAATGATAGGCTCATTTTTATTGATGGGACACTTACTGCGGAGAAGTATAGAGATTTATTGATACAGCAAATTTTACCCCCATTAGATGCAGTAGCTGAAGAAGATGTAGTTGTGTAGTATCAGCATGATGGGTATCCAGCACATAATGCAAATCAAATAAAACAACTTTTAAATGAAGCACTCCCTAGGACATGGATTGGAAGAGGTGGGCCACCAAGATCACCAGGCTTGTCCCCAATGACTTCTTACATATGTTTAAAGGTTTACACCGACAGACCCCCACGACACAATTGAGTCTTTAAAAGATAAAATTATGAAAGTTTGTTTCAATATACCAGCAAATATAATTTCAAATATGCAACGAAACTTCTATGACCGATTGGAATACTGTTTAGCAGTAAATGGACAGCATTTTGAACAGTTACTATAAGTCAAGAATTTCGCATGGAATACCTATTAGCTTTCTTTCCTGTATATCCACAAACAAATCGGTCCTTTTCAGGACCATTAATCTTTTCGTTTTCATTATTCATAAAATAAAAATCTTAAAAATCGGACATCTTCTAAAAAGTTTCATTAATCCCATGAGTTTCAAATAGTAATTATTTACGATCAAGAAGTTATAAATGCATAACACCTTCGAATTCTGGGTATTATTGTTATATTATCTCGCTGATACCGAATAAGGTTCTCAGAACACCAACTTCCAACTACTGATCGAAATATCTGTCTTACCTGACTTGAAATAAACTTTTTTCCACTACTAGCTGTGAAGTGGACAATTATTGCGTCTCCTAGCCAACTGAGAAGTTGAATTTCTCTATTAGTGGTTAATAATTTTTTCTATTGTTGACCTAGGTTAATAATGGACAATTTCAAATTTTTTTGAGAATCTAAGAATAGTTGTTTAACAAAAACGAGTGAAACATAATTTTGTATATCCAGGAGATTATCTTTAACGTATTTGCTGCTTAAAATTACCTAACACGATAAAATTATTTGAATAAAAATGCCATTAGTTTAAAATTCGCGCCCCATCCCATAACCGCAAATACATAACCTGAATTTATTTATTTATTAAATATGATGGTAGAATCAGTTTTTTCAGGTTTCCCAAAGGAGATTTAACCAGGCGAGTTAAGTTACATCAAGAATTTTAAGTAAATTACAAACATTTTGTTGTAGGTGTTTTGAATGGTTAACAGAATCTGGAAGGTCCGATCTGTTGCATAAAAATGTCGACTCTAAAACTTAACGAGTATGTGGCGAACACTTGCCATTCCTAAATGAATTACAAGTGTCAATTTCTGAAACCCAATATTCAAATGATGCAAGGTATATTGGCGAAGCAATAAATGCCCGTTAACATCTCTAGCTATACCAAAACTACTCAAGCTTGCAGCTCAAATACTCTTAGGTAAAGAAAATTACGGAGGAACATTCTTAAATTGCAACGTGAAAAGAAAGCACTTCAATTGAAGTTAACATCTCCCAACGATTACTTCCCGAAAGCAGAGCACAAATTGTGACAGCCCAAGTGGACTTAAAAATAAACCACTAAGAAGCAGGAGATATACAGAGGAATACAAACAATTTTCACTAAAATTATATTTTACGAGCCCCAAAATGTTAATTTTAAAGTAGGTTTTAAATTTTTGCCAGCTCAAACTGCTACGTGATCATGGTTAGAGTTATATATAAAAATTTAAACAACCCTTGTGCTACATCTTTACAAATACGATATGTAAAGGTGACAAATTGAAGTCGATAGTATTAGACTGCATAGAAAAGCTACAACTACAATGCGGTGCCAATGTTAGGGCAGTAGTAAAATTTTCGAAACCTAATTAAAAGAATAGATGTATCACCTGAAAAACCATACCTTCTCGTAAACGATAAGAAAATCTATTATTTCTTCGATGTCTCCTATTTATTGAAGTCGGTGCAAAATAACTTGATTAAATACGATATAATCTTTAATAACAAAAGCATCTTGGAAAGACATTAAAATTTCTACATGTCAGACAAATCTAAACCGCTGCGATTGGCTCCTAAATCAACTAATTTACATATTACTCCGAATAATTTTCAGAAAATGAAGGTGAAATATGTCACACAAGTGTTTAGTGAATCAGTTGCAGTTGGTTTATCAACGTATGTAGCTTTTAATGCTTTTTGATTTATTTGCATTCCTGTGCTACTTGATTTTTACAAGAAAAATGTTTATTTTTATTTTTGGCTTAAATTTGGCTAGTAGTGGAAAAAATAGTATATACACCATGGTTGTGAACTCCATTATTGCCTACGCACCTTATTCGCTCTGGGGCTACCGCCCGCACTCGGCAATGACTTCACAACCTTGGTATATAATATACTATTATCTTTAGAATGCCTACATAGTCTTTACAAGAGTTATTTCTAATAGTTTACACACAGATCTACAATACAAAAAAAAGAAACTACTCATTTAACCTCAAATTCATTAAGAACAGGTTTTATGCAAAAAGTATTTAAATATCACTCACTTCTATAGCTTTTATAATAATCACAAAATACTAAATACTTATTTTTCTATAAACTTAAAAATATTTACATTTGAAAAAAGATTAGACATTCTACACTTGCTCTCTTTCTAACTACAACAAAATACTGTAACGTATAGCGTATACAATAATTCCGAAATTTTCATAGCAATAATAGATCAAAATCAACTTTTTGTATAGTAAAAGTCTATATTGCGTATTGCAGAAACTGGTATACACCGTACACCCCTGTATTCAAACGGTGTAGTGGAGATTTTCATTTTAAACACGAAATCATCGTAACAACAGAAAATAAGCAAGAATAATGAACCCAGAAACAGTTCTTTTGGCATCCGGTAAAATGATTTAAACTTTATTTTTATTGGGTGTTCGTCAGAGTTTCTTAGAACAACAATAAATGTTTTGTCTTTGGTTTCCTGCAATATAAGGATACATTCGCCATTTCTTTTTCTTAGACTTTCTAATTTTTTTTTCTTTTGCGTGTACCAGTACTTTAGTGGGACAAGGGCCTTATTGGTCGAATTAAATACAACGTATTAAGTAATCTTTTTTAAGTTCTTTCCAGTTTCTGATTTGTTTTTAGGAATACATTATTTATGGATCCTCAATAGGTTCATATAGGTAATAACCCAGTCAATAGAGCAAATAATAAGTAAATTTTTGACAAAAAAATAATAGTAGGATATCGCATGTGCCATGTAGTTGTAAATAGTGTAAGTACCTTATATTAATGTTTTTATACCAAAAATAAATTGTCATTATACTGTTAATTGATATTTAAATGGAAAAAAGTGTTTTTCTCAACTTTTTCCTGGATGAAAAAGTAATGAACCAACATTAATGGTGTAAAAAATAAAAGTTGTAGAAATAAAAATATGATAAAATAAGCACGAATTTGACTCGATCAGGTAATAAATTTCGAGACAAATCGAAAAAATTAAATATTTGTGTGTTTTTCTTTTAAATTCGGAGAACCGTTATTTTTGAGATGTAGAATAAATCTTTCAGGAAATAGAAGGTAATGATACGTACTTAGTGTGTACAAATTCCTGCAATTGTCAGCACAATTAGTTCATGCAAAATTTTAAAAAGCAATATATATACACTCGAGGCTGAATGGTCGTGTGGTCGTCCGATTTTCAAATAAAAAAAATTAGAAGTTGAAATAAAAAGGAACAAAACGTATTTCTCATTTTTCGATAAAATGATATTTAACATGCAAAAATCATGCATTTTCTTTACACCATTAATGTTGGTTTATTACTTTTCAAAAAAAAAAAAAAGTTGAGAGAAATCACTTTTTCCGTTAAATGTCAATTAACAAAATAATGAAAATTCATTTTGGTATAAAACATCATAATAAGATACTTTACACTATTTACAATTACATGGCATCCTACTATTATTTTTGTCAAAAATATCTCTATTTTTCTGTACTATAACTAAATAAGGTTATTTCGCATGTTACTGCATTTTTCAATATCCTTACTCAATTCTGAATAAAAAACTATTAATTATAATTCCTATATTAAAAACGTAAAAAATACAAGTTTGATGATCAATTATTTTGATACCATTAACAGTTCAATTCAAATTGAGCGTTAGGTTATTTATTTTGAGCGTTAACTTTTATTACAATATTTAGTCAGTAACGATTTCAGTGTTTGTTTTCCCATTACGGTTTTTAATTAAAGTTGTAGTAGTTGACTGTTTGAAGTTTAAATAGAATTTCTTTCATCGTGAAAAACAAATACAAGTAAGGTAAATCGCATAAGTACGTAATTACATTTTAAATATTTTAACAAACAGAAACTCATTATCAAGTACATGCATAAAATCAAACCCTTTTACGTTTATGTTCACTTCATTGGAAAATCCTCGCTTGACAAGGCTAATGCCATTTTGATTTTAGTCGTACCACTATAATTAAAATTATCGAACTATACACCCATTATACATAACGTTTGTTACGTGCATCTAAATGATTTCCCTTGTGAATTAAGGGTTGTGCCAACAATTAATTCATTCTTACACACATAAATGTGTGAAAATATTTTAAAATATTTTTTATTAAAAACTCAATGTCACTATTTTATTTAAAAAAAATGTATTTTTAATGAGTAGGATTTTGCCGAATTCTATTATAAGGTAGGAGATAATATAAATTTGTGGAGGTAAACAAGTGTGCCCATCAATTACCTCTCATAAAGAATAGAAGAGGATGTCAATGACAAGAAACCAAATTGTTGTTTGATAAAATTTCAAGCAATTATTAAAGCTCATAGATTATAAAGGTGAGGTTATTATTTTTAGAAACAAGTGAGAATGTTGGTCCGTAATCATATCGATTTGGTCAGTCTCATATTAGAATTTTATTAAAGACGGTAAACTAAAAAGCAATTTACTTTAACTACATAGTATGTTTATTTATCTCTAGTAGTGGTCATATTATTTTAAAGCTGGGTAAATTCTAATGCATACAATAAATTATTCTATTAAATGCATGAATTATTACAAATTAGACCATAGTCAACATAAATTAACATATTTCCAGGTTAAAAATGCATTTTTATTACAGGCAATTGAAGTATAGGTCTCTTATTTGTGAAATTTGAATTTATAAGATTTTTGGCACACGTGATCTGATTATTAAGAAAAACTTCATGACACGAAAGCTATGCGTACAAGTAATAGATTGAAACCGCTCAAAGTCGACGCATTTTATGATTTTAAATGATACGTTTTCTTTTTTTATTATTATCTTCAAAAATTATATATTTTAACATTATGTAACATAAAATACACTTACATAAGTCGATCCTTTGATAATTCTAGCCAACAAAGTGTTAGCAAAATAAAAATCTCGAATCGTCTGCTGTAAGATCCGCAGAGGTTGTACAAAGTTGCTCAATGCGAATGCATTCCCGTACGTGATCGTTAACACGAGTTGACACTTTTTTTCACCGAAAATGACCATAATTAAACAACTAAAACAACAGCGAGTATATTTTGTATTTGTTATGGCCAAATTAAACTGAATGATAACAGAAAATATCTAATGACTCCACCGAACTATCATTTTATTAATTTTTGCGATTTCTGTTTATTAAATTTTTTTATCACTTGCTTTGATTATTATTTAGAAATATATAAGTAATTATTATTTTTATTTTTCTATACATTAAATGTTTTGTATATAACACTGATAACACTCAATAGTCAATCTTTGATAACGGACATTGTTATCACTATAATGACAATGTCGTTTGAATAATACTTATGTTCAAGACTTCATTTGTGCCTTAGCATGGTATTGTATGTACAGTTGTACGCATTATAAATCCCATATTTTTGTATTTTTAGGTGAGGTTACAATACAGAATTGATAGTCGATGGTAGGTTAGACATTTATGGAAAACAGGGCATAAAGTAATCTGAAAATTTGGCTACTGCCATACATAGACACGATCTATCTTTCTAAAATATTTTCATTTTGCAGTGTTGCCTTCTACTCAAAGGTAACAACTTGTTAATTTTAAATAAATACCCTGTATAGTATTCAATTTTTAGAATTGGGGTCGTAAGTCAATAACGAATCGGTTTTGTTGGCATATTCAAAAACTTATAAGTGAAGCACCTAATAAAGATTTACCTCCTGATAGATGTATAATGTATAAGTACCTTTTCTGTATCCAAATAAGTGGTTATAACTAAATTTAAACTATCCTAAACTAACTTAACGTAGGAGTGAAACTTAAGTATCTTAAACTAACTGAACCTACAATATAAATAACTTCAAGTACATATTCAAAGTTTCAAATCCATGGGCCTCTGCACACAAAACTGTGACGGCTTATTATCGTTAAAATTTGTTGTCGTAAGAAGGAGCTGATTAAATAGACAAGGGGATTGGAAAACCAATGTAGTTGCAAAAAATATTATACAAGATTCTGTAGGTGGTATAATAAAATTGATAATCAATTAGAAAGTTAACCATCTCTCCCTTACCACAACAAGTTCATTCCTTCATTGATGTTCAAAATTTTCAATGCTTTTCACAAATATTCATCAAATTTGTTAATTCGTGTAATCAATTACATAAACATTTACAGCACATTACTAATACTTTATTCATTATAACTTATTATACAATGTAGCATCATAATATGGCAGCAAAAAGTTCTCTCCGTACCTTAGTTATATTTATCATGTATACATGAAGTGTAGAAATATTTTACACGATAAAAGTGAATCTGTTAAAGCAGGTAGCGGAGCCACAAATTCAAGGACGTTCGTCTTTCCGTGAAATCTACAAATCAAATTAAATGATGAGGACTAACTTACAAAGTTTTACTAAAGTACTATGAATTTTGTAATTTTAAATGGACAATCTGTAGCCCAAAATCGAACAGAAATTAAGCAAAATAGAATTTTAGTCGACCAGATGCATTAAACTTAGACACCAATTCAAGTCATGTGGAAGTCAACACGTAACTAGAGTAGACACATTACTACCTGACAATTGTCGAGTTCATTATGAATTGCTTGCAATCGCACCAGTGTGTTTGATAAGGAAACGAATTCTAGCCAACGATTTCTTATGCGACTATTTTAAGATAAACGAATATATTTGAGCAGATTTTGATTTTCAGGTCGAATTTAGATTTAATGAGTTACAGAACTTAAGTGCGTCTAACGCCCGGAAGTAATAACTATAACAGCAGGATTTAATTATAACCTACAATTTTAAAGTGTATAAAGTAACAAATAAATTTTAATGTTACATACAGCAAAACTTCCATATCTTGGGCCTTGCGATTTGTGATTAAGTGCAAACCTTTGAATTCTTGTTTCTGGTTAAATTTGATCCGAAATCTTACATGAACCAGCTTTTAAATGATGGTTATCAACAATTATGAGTTATCATGTGACTTACCTTCCAGCAGATCGATCTGCCCTCTAGTGTGGCCTTTAAGCCGGTAATCAACAATTTTCCGGCCGATTTTAACGATTTCAAATAGGTTAGGTTGCATCTAATTAAACTGACAAATCCAATTTTTTAATAATTTTTCTTTTGTGAGTAAACAAATGTACGTTATTTTCTGGCCACCAGTGTACGTATTTTCAAAATCCTAACTGCCTAGTTTGTACCTATAAGTACATTGAAAAACATGTCTTCGTATTTAAATATTTTAATTTGAAAACAAACCTGTTTATTTGTATTTTGTATCTTAAGATTAGGACCACTAATGTATTTATGAACTGTTTCTTTGACATACAATGGGCATTGTAGAGATAGTATCAAAGTCGTGATTACCACTTTTTTGAAATCTTCGTCGGAAGAGTAAACAAGCGTTGGTCATTTGCATTTATAACATTAAATTTAATGTTAATTATATATGGTTTCTATATTCGAACTCAATTTAAAAATTATGCTGGCACAGCGATGCAAGAACTTTGGTTAATCAATCTATCGTTACTAATTTTAAGTTCAATTTGTCGATAAAAGTAAAAATAAATTCAAAACGCTTATTATTATTTTATGGGCGATTTAATTGCGCTTATTGTGAGAATAAAGATAGTGCTACATATTGCGATAGTTTATATTAAGTTTATATACAAAAAATTTAATTGAACTATGAAACTCAATTATTTAGTTAAATAAAATATGCACATCAAACTTTGGAAACTTCAAAATTATTATTCCTTTAACCTCAGGGTCTTGGATCTGGTTTTAAAATAAAATGATAAATTTTACTTAATAACAAACAAAAAATTTAATAAGATATAAAATTTGTTTCAGTTTATTTGAGAGAAAGAATAAATACTTGTTGCCCGTTTCAAAACAGCGCCGTCTAGTAACAGTCACGAGTAGACAAAATGATGAGTAGAGATGCTTCAGAAAACGGATTTAAATCAGGCGCCACCGTTCTTGGTAAATCTCTAATCAGTTACGATCACAAAACCTGAATAAACAAACTCTTATCACTTGTGTCGATTTCCACATAAACAATAAATTGTACAGTAAAACAGTAATAATAAAACGTATTTAGCAAAACACATAGTAAGCACAATTTAACTAATTAACCTTCGACGATATGAGTCAGATCTCAATAATAATTAACAATAATAAAACCGTTGTTGGAATGTGAATAAGAAAGTGAATAAGTACGCTTTATACGTCCAAATCCCGTTTTAATCGTGGTGGCCAACCGTAAAACGCTAAACCTCAGCAGGCGTTATTAATTGCATTCGTTAATGCAAATATTCGGTCACAAAATACCGTCGACGATACAAACGTAAAAATTATTAAAGCGCGTTAAATATGAATAGAGAAATCTTAAAATCTAAGTACTCATCCCTAACGTGGTGATGTTAATTGGAAGGAAGTCGCTGATAGATTTTAGAAATCGGCTTCTCGGGGGTGTAATCAAAGGTGAAGGTTATCGTGGTCGAACTAGTTATCAGGAATTCTCTGGTGTCGACAGGTTTAACATGTACTCACTGCAGGAGCCAGACAAAAGATTACAGATGATAACTACATTGGTGACGAAGAGACCAATTTTTCTTTCTTTACCCAAGCAGCACCAAATATTTCAATAACATTATATGAAATAAATCTAATATTTGTCTGTTGAAAATTTAATATTAAATATTTCTACCGTGCAGATTCATATTTAAGAAATATTGGTGTACCTCTATTTATAATATTTATACGAATTGTGAAAATATATAACAAAAATATTTAGTAAATATTAATTATAGGTATATCATTAGTTTTGTATTATTTTCACCAGCAGGTATAATAAAAAAAAACTATTTTGTATATGAAGGAAGCTAACATCATGTTTAGCGAAACGTCAAACGCAGAACGAAAGGAAGGACAGAACACAGGTCAACCCGGAAGATAATAATCTTATTTTGTATCTTACCATTGGTTAGTATATCATACGATCCCTAACATGGGTGTTTTTGTTTGTGTAAAATAAATCGAATGAAGTCAAAATTACAAGTGCAGGAGCAGGACAAACAAATAAACAAGTAAAAGCGCAGGAGCAAGACAAACCGTAATGTAAGTACATTTTGTTTTCAATTTTTTATGTAATGGTAATTTGACAAATTTTGATCATAAGTGTAATCAAATGGTACCACTTAGTTAGCGTGTTTTATCTCTCTCTTTTCAGCCCAATCTTTTCCTTTGGTGTGTTAAGTACTGGGCCGCTTTATTTTCATGTTTTTGGCATAGGGAGTACATTTGTTTACAGTAACAAAAGAACTTGAGGACTTTTGACTGGTCGTGATTGTGAACCAGTTATTAAGCTTTTACTAACTAAACTAAATTATTTATTAATAAGCAGGAATTACTCTTTCATTACCATATCATTCTGCAACATTTAATTTCATGTAAAAACTCAATTAAATATGTATTTATTATATATACGACACACTTTTTAGTGGCGAAAAAAAACGGGTTCTCAACGGTACCGACCAGGAAATAAAAAATTCAACTTTCCTGTTTTTATCAAGCAGATATTCTTTTTTAGTTAGTTTGTACCGTAATAAATTGATTTGCCTACAAGTAATTAATGTAACGTTATTTCCAACAAAACCTTTACCCAAAGCAATAGTTTCTTAATACAGGTGAAGTTTCGAAAACCACAAACTAGAAAATGACAACGTTAGACGAGTAATACGCCGGAAATGCGGTTCCCAACATCCCTACTATTTAACAAGAAAATGACACGTGAATTAAGTTGCTTAACCTACAGGGAGAAAGTCCCTCATGAAATAACCAAAATTGAAATATTTTCACCAGTGGCGCCGACAGAAAGAGTTCAGCAGAAAATCACCACTACAAATTCATGTTTCAAACATTTATTAATACGAAACAACATTGTTTCTGACCTAAGTATAGCGCAACGTGTGCACGCACAATAGAAAATTTAATTAAAACTTAAACTTAAATAATTTTTATTACGAGTATAATCGTAATTTATAAACAAAAACTAATTTTTTAAAGTGTCCTCGAATTCTGCTTGGGTAGAATTTTCACACCTCGATGTTTTAGTTCTGTATCTGAAGATTTTCCACCGGTCAATTAATTGTTTATTTACGTTTTGCAGATTTGTATATTTCACCAGTTAGTTATTATTATGATACGTCGATTCACTGTTTTCGAATTGTTCTCAATCTTCACACTTACCGATCGTTTAATTATCAGGGTTCTTTTTAAACCATGTTGAACGTTTAATGGATTAAATACGAGTTTTTATTATTAATTCATTTTGATGTTGACTGTCCAATTGAGAGTGTTTAATTACGTGTTAAGCCACCCGGTGTTCATTGATGACTGCCCGTGTGTCTTTCCTCAGGACTTTAATTAATCTGTAACCTTTAACTTAGGTTCGTTTCACTTACTATTACCTGCACTTATAAATTAATCTTTCGCATCTGTCCTGACGGCAATGAATCTGCACTTTGATTTAATTTCTCAAACTCCGTCGTTTGATAACCTACAATATTATGTTTTTTCGATCTTTCTTCTATTCAAAGAAATGAATCTGGTAGAAGAAACACATTTCTTTCACTTTTGACAAAGATTATAATTGAAAATAACTTGATAAAACAGGCAATTAATATTTTAATTTAAAATATTATTTAAACAAATTTGGTAAGAAACACAAATCAGTGGCTATAATTAATCAAAAGCAAAAAACCAAAAATAACAAAAAAATAGGACAAATTAAAGTTGTAACAACTGGCTGCATGAGATGTCCATGCACCTGAACATCTGTAAGCCATATAAATGTGACAATTTAAAAAAATGTAATGGCTTCCTCCCATATGAAAATTCAACATTGGCATCTCTACGTATAACTAAAGGCATGTCTCCATACTCAAGGAGAGAGTTTTAGATTTTTTATAATAATTTTTTTGAGTAGTAGTTTCTTTTATGTTGTTCAAACTTTTGTATTTCAATAAAATTTATTTCAAAAAAATTTTTGTTAATTTTTTTCTCCAAAAGTGAGGCATCTATCCTTACTTTACCCTATTCTTATCAAGGGAAACCTTTTTAGGTGAAACAGTTATTCTTGTTGCTTTTACAGTAAAATTTCTTTAAAAAAACAATTTGTAAGGAAATTTTAAAACGTCTCTATTCCTTGAAAAAAGAAAAATGTTTCGCCTTTAAGAACGTCGTATACATGACCATGATATGGTGAAATTTGGTCACTTTTTAATCACTCCATGAGCATTCCTAATAAAAAATGTTCAAAAAGTGAACAGGTAATAATTAAAATGGAATGTAAAAAGAAAAACACGAATAATTTACTAAACCATACAGCAAAAAAAATACTGTTGTAGGAAAAATGTGTATTGTTTTTATCGCATATGTTTGTGATTAACATAAAACTTTCGACCTGGAGTTCAAACAAAAACTTAAAACGTCTCAAGCCATGGGTTTTATTTGTCGGCATGAACGTACATATTACAGTTTACAGTATAGTTTATAGTTAATTAACTTAGATTGGCAAAGTTACTTGTCGATTACTAGAATGTGAACATTAAACTTCGGTTTGATCAAATGTTGCCTTGTCAATTACTGGAACTATAAACTTTTATCGCTTAATTTTAGAACTAATTGAGTATGAATTCAAATGGTAGTTTGAGTTTAAATTAACAGTTACAAAGCAATATAAAATGAAATCTTGATTACATCCAGAAATTGGTATCGATTAATCCTTATGTACAACTATAAAATAGAGTGCATTTGATAATTATTTTTGATGTGTGAATTTCTTGAAAATAAATTATTTAATTATAATATAATGTGGGAAACCATCATTATTATTAATAATTATAATGCCATGCAAAAAGTTGGAAAACACAATTAAACAACTACACAAAGTATTGCATGGATGGAATACATATGTTGGTAAAATAATCATAGTTGTAGAACACTGTATAGTGTTATGAAAAAAATATCCCTGCTCTACCGGGTTAGAACTAATTAAATTCAGGTTATGTTATCGTTATTTGGACATTTTTCAAATGTCTAACTTTTTAAGAATTTCTGGTAAGTAGTTTCAATGTAATTTAAAAAATTATTTTGTAATTAAGTGTTACTTATTTAATAGTATATTCAAACCAAGGGGAGAAGAGATTTTCTCAATAGTATAATTTCCGAAATGCAAAAAATCAAGGAAAATGAGTTGCAAAAGCTCTTGTCGTGTCCATCATTGTCAAACCTTACCGTAATGTGGAACAACTGACGATTCTATCACGCAGTCCCCAAAACACTACTAATAGATTGGACAAGTTGCACCATTTGTGAATAATTTTTTCAAATGGCAGCGTGCATCAGGCTTTACTCTGCTTCCCCGTATTTATTCATTCCTGCTTTTTGCATTGACATTACACAATATAATAACTGTGATGGATGCGGTGGTCAGAACAAGAATGCTCACAAATCCATGAAGTGTTTACTGACTGAAGGCGGTAAGATCACTACCATATTTGAAAGAAATTAACATAACTTTTCCAGTTTGTGGTGATAGTTTTCTGTCCGCCGATAGGTTTAAAGCAACCCATATGAACTAAAGAGGATTACATGACATTATATTCCAAATTTGACGAGATAAAGACATTATTGGTAGGTTTTAGATATTAAGTCGCTGCGGATGTTTTACCAAGTTTAAAAGGTACATTGATTTCAGAAGAATACCTTTGGAAAAGGTGAAAAGAGATTTTATTAAGATTTTCTGATACCAAAACTACAGATTTGAAACTGTATGGTCAAAAATTAATACAAAAGTATGAAAGTAAGGAAAGTCTAACAAAAAATATTTCTGCAACGTAAATTGTACAGTTTTAAAATAGCGTCAAATAACCTCTCCCAAATGGGTAAAATAGAAACAATTAGACCCCGTAGATGACAGCATTAAAGCTTTTTAATGTATGGGGTTACTGTCTTCGTAATCGACAACGAGTCGGAATGCAGAAAACACACATGCAATTAACAAATGTTGATACACAAGGAAGATATTTCTAGACCTTGTAGAAAAACAAACAACCTCCTTAACGCATATAAAAATGAAAATAAGATCGTTAGACAATTTATTTAAGTTAAGCAGTTAACTGTTAAGTTTAGTTTAATTTGACACTTAATTGGCATCGACCAGATCATGACGTTGACCAGAGGTCAACGCATTAGTGGAAAAAAGTGTTTACTCGGCCAACAATTCCGTGGCTGTATGTAATACGAGCGGCGCTTCAATCCGTTCACACAGTACATATTACCTTTAACTGTGTTCGACAACTTTACGCCAGCACATCGATTCATGTAAATATTCCATCTCACCTACAGTAAGTGAAATTAAGTGGCGATCCTTTTCCCGTTCATTTCGTTCATGTTGTAGGTATAAAAAAAATTTCGTGGTTATACCTGTTGTTGCTGCCGTGTGCGTTTCGTACGATGATTTCACTCCTCAAATGTTGGTCTTTCTATAATTTTGATCAAGTCGGGATTAATACTGTGGCGTCTAGTGTGTTAACAAGACGCCGGTTGGATCATAGAAAGGACTGGAGTTGAATCGGTTTAGATGCGTTTATTTAATTTCACTTACAGTAGGCAAGATGGAATATTTAAATGAATGAATGTGCTGGCGTAAAGGTTGTCGAACATAGTTAAAAGCGTACGTGTGCTTGTGAGCGGATTGAGGTGCCGCTCGTATTACATACCGCCGCGTAAATTGTTGCGCGAGTAAAAACTTCTTTGCACAGTCGTGCTGACCGCTGGTCAGCGTCGTGAACTGTCGATTAAATTAACTAAATTGTCTATCAATCCTACTTCATTTTATATGCGAAGTAGGTTGTTTGTTTCGTCTGCAAGGCCGAGGAAATATCTTCCTTGTGAGTAAGCGTATGTTAGTTGCGTTTGTTTTGCTGAGTGTTGTTTTTCCGCATTCATATTGTTACTTCATGCGGATGTGATTTAACGATGTCGATTACGTTGAGAGACGGTAAACCCATAAATGTATCAATTTTAGACGTTTCGAGTCGCCTTTCTGCGTACAAAAACTGTTCAACTGAAGGACTTGACGGAATTCGACCATGTCATTTGAAGGACACGGTCGTTGGAAAGTTTGGAGAACAACGAACATAATGAAGTAGACGCTTCCAGCTCTGAAAACGTTAAAATGATAATGAGATTTAATGTCAAGGATGATAACAATGATGGAACAAACTTTACAATACTTTGATGCTGAAGATTCAAATATGGACGCAAAGAAATGAATTGAACAACAGCCAAATGTTGGTAACAAGATAGGCCGCAAAGCTTGCAAACGTGGGTTGATTTTGAGAGGAGGTTTTGGCGAAGCTTTGTACAGACGGTAACTGAGAGATGGGGAAAAAATGCGCGTGAAAGCGGCAGAAATCAAAAAAACCGATATCCAGTTATGCACAACACAAGTACAAGCTATGCAAGGGCTCAACCTGTCGTTGCGTGAGGTTAAACAACAAATAATAACAGGATGTACATCTTTCAGTGGTGCAGTGGTTTTATTGTGCAATGTGCATCATCGTAGACATAGACAAATTTATTGATGATTCATCGTCACAAGAAAGATTGCCATTTCTAACCCTGCAGTACGTAAGACACCTGCAGAATCAACAAGGAAATCGTACGGACGAAAATTCGGCGAGAATCGTGAACGCGACAGAAACGATTACATGTTTCAGGTGCAATAAACAAGGTCATTACGCCAAAAATTGTCCAAATGTCGAAATAAAGTCGGAAGGTGAGCAAAGCCGAATAAAGTTGCTTTAATTGTAAAAAGAGCGGACCCGTACGTAAAGGTGTACATGGTGTTGTCTATAAATTTACATACGAACTCAAAATTATGTGAAAAATTTCTACGCGAAGTAAAAATTGATAATGTTGACGGCACAAATAGACATGGGCGCGAGTGTCTGTTTAATTACGCAGGAGACAGTGACAAAGTTAAAACTGGAAACTACATCATGTAATATCGCATTGTACGGATTTGGGGTAGTCGCGTAATGAGTGATGCGTCGGTGGTGGTTAGTTTGGAAATCGATGACGCAAAAGTTCAAACGACAATGTATGTAGTAAAGAATAACCTTCAACAAACACAAGTTTTAGTTGGTCGTACCTTTACGGAACACAAAGACATTGGTACGTTCGCGTTGATGATAAGCTTTATTTTGGTAAAGAAGAAAATTTGAACGTTTGATTGGAAAAGTCGTCTCGAATCGATGTTGTAGAAAAGTAATTAACGTGTACCAAGTGGAAAGTGAATTTAGTAAACGCACTCGTTGAAAATAAAGAAATTCTGGTGCCAATTGTGAATACGACTGACGACGATTTGGTGTTAGAAAAGGAAGAAATAATTGGTGTAATCAGAAATGCTTGCCGTGTAGAGGACATTTACAAAATGGAATCGTTAGAAATGCACCATGAGCCAATAACGAAGAAATGTTAAACGTTAGTGAACATTTGAGCGAAAAAGTTGTGGTGGAGATACTGAAATTGTTTAATTCTTATCGAAACTGTTTTGCGTTAAACATTAAAGTTAGGTTGTACGAACGTTATGGAAATGGACATATGCGACACAGGTGTTCCAATTCGTGCCAGCCCTATAAAATGAGTTGGTCAGAACGGGAGATGACAACTGCATCGTGGAAGATTGGAAACGAAGGGTTCTTACCGAAACTACATCGTCATATGCGTCAACGTGTTTGTTGGTGAAGAAAAAGGGAGAGCCGCGTTTGGTGATTGATTACAGAGCAAAAACGAAAAAATTATCGTACCCTATTCCGTCTGTGGAAGAACAGTTTGATAATTTGTACGGCTATAAGTTGTTCTCAATTTTGGATTTGGGAAACGCTTATTTACAAGTGCCATTAACCCGGAAATCTCAACAAAAAGTGCTTTATAACGAGTGACACAACAGGACAGTTTACACGAATGATGTTTGGTTTGTGTAACGCACCGTTCGAATTCAGCAGATTGATGTCCATAGTGTTAGGACCCCTAGGACGTGAGTAGAGAAATTATCTTAGTGTTAAATTTGAAATTTGGAGCGTTTACTAAAAACGACCTTTTGAGTTTAATGGGATAAAATGATTTCGTGTCACTTCGACCGAAAGTAACCCAAATGTTGGATTTTAAATGAGACGCCAGTATTTTTGCGTTTCCGAATCAGCGGATCATTTTATACACATTTGACTATTTTAAAATTTTCTGCAAAAAAAATTTTTAATTAATTTTTAGGAAAAAAAAATTAAACGCCGCCTATGGTCAAAACTCATTAAGAACCTTCTAGTTATGCCTACAAAATTAGAAACGCAATTTTTAGCACGTGAAGTTATACCTCTTTAAAGTTTCCTAAATCACTTTTATCAAATTTACTCAATTTTTCAAATGTAAACATGCCGGGTACATCAGACAGGAGTAAAGACAATTTTTTCCAATTTTTGACACCAAATTTTTGAAAATCGGCCGAAATAACATCACAGTAAAAAAAATAAAAAATCTAGGTATGCAATCATCATAAAATAATTTCTAGAAAAATAACAACCTATTGTTTTCTGCTACTCCTTCAACATTTCTGGAGTGACGGCGTTAAATGCATTTAAAATGCGTTCTTCCAATTCAGCAAGATTGACTTCTGTTGTAGCATAAACAATACCCTTGATGTGACCCCACAGATAAAAGTCAGAGGTGAGATCTGGGGATCGTGCTGGCCAACGCACTGGCCCATGGTAGAGATGACATTCTCTCCAAAACTTTCCAACAAATGCTGCGTGACGTCTCTAGAATTGGGGCGGAGCACCGTCTTGTTGAAAAACATTTGGGCTAACAACCGTAAAGGCAGGTTATCCAGTGCTTCCTGGATTTGGTTTCGTAGGAAACCCAAATACCGAACTCCAGTCAGCGTGCCTTGGAATAAAATCGGACCGATAATTCGGTTTCAAGAATCCCCGCCCAAACATTGACTCAAATCTTTCTTGAAATCGACCAGGTCTAATAATGCGCCTGTTGTTTTGTGACCAATACCTGCAATTCTGCCGATTAAACATTGCATTATTACAAAACCTGGATTCATCCGTGAACAGAATTTTTCACAAAATCGTTATCGTTATGCTTGTTTAGTAGAAGCCAAGTACAATAAACCCGTCTTCTGTCTTCATCACCATCCAGTTACGAATTGCTGAATGCTGTGTTGTACTTAAACGAGCGATAATTATGCTTCTTCAGAATTCGACGCACAGTTTCTCTTGACGCATCCACCTCCAAAGCAATCTCTCTTAACGACGCCGTAGCATTCATATTAACAAACGCCAACGTTAATTTCCAAATCTTCACAACCAACAAAGCTGATCTTCCTTTCTCTTACCGGACTTCCTTCTCATAAAATTTTCCAGCTTTTGGAAGTACGTAAAAATGGTTGGCGCCTACCGGAAACCGCTCTGCGTAGAGTTGTTACGCTTGGACGTGCCGTTCTTCCTACACTCGCCGTGAATTAACAACATGTCAACTTTTTCATTTTGGGAATAGCCCCTATTATCATTAATGTTATTCATAATGATATCTTAGTGAATTTATTATTAATTATCAACAACAATCAAATAAAAAACTTTTTAAAGTGCAAATTCAGATGGGAATGACAATCTGTTTTGATAAATAAATTATTATTGAGTTTTAGAAACCGCGACTTTCTTTTTGTTTCCCGCAAGGTGTAAGCTGTCAACAATTCCAAGGGTTACTATTTTTTTGTTTGAAATGTTCTTATTGTTTTTGGTTTGGAAAAAATCGTCTTCACTCCTGTCTGATGTACCCGGCATGTTTACATTTGAAAAAATTGAGTAAATTTGATAAAAGTGATTTAGGAAACTTTAAAGAGGTAATACTTAATTCACGTGCTAAAAAATTGGTGGTTTCTATTTTTCTAGGCATAACTAGAAGGTTCTTAATGAGTTTTGACTATAGGCGGCGTTTAATTTTTTTTTCCTAAAATTAATTTAAAAAATTTTTTTTTGCAAAATTTTTAAAAAATAATCATCGTGTGTAAAATGATCCGCTGATTCCGAAAATGTCAAAAAATACCGAGTGTCTTATTTAAAAATCCAAAATTTGGGTCACTTCCGGTTTAACCAATCATTTTTATTCCATTAAACTCAAAAGGTCGTCTCTAGTAAACGTTCCAAATTTCAAATTTTTATCTTCAATAGGAAAAAAGATATTGACTGTACCCACTTTCCTGTGTTACCTTATATAACATTAACAGCCAGGATTTGTAAATCCACTTCCGAGACGTCCTGTTGAGAGAGTGCACATGGATCATTGCGGACCTTTGGTGAAGTCGCGAAGGCAATGTTTACAAACGTGCGAAACACGAAATCGTAAAAATACGATTTGATGTTGTAAGAAATTCATAGATTTTTTGGATTATCTATAAAGCTAGGTTTCCATTTTCAACAAAATTTGCGCCCAGCATGTTGCTGTGGACTTGTTGCGGACAAGTTGAAATGGAAACTGATGCAGCGTTTGTTGGGCGTATGCTGTGCGCAGAAATTGTTGAGGCAAATTTGTTGCGGCGCAACATGGCTCAACACGTTGGAAACGTCTTCCGCTTGGGCACAGTGTTGCAAACCCCTGTTGCCCAGACGGTTCTGTGTTTACTAATGCGTGGTTGTCTGTCGACTACGACAATACGCCCGTTTAGTGCTATTGAAATAGTGATTGTTTGTGTGTGTGCGTACTTTGAACATAGTGATAACTGTGATATACTGAAGCTTATTGAAATGTTTGAACAGGAAACTGTTTTGTGGGATGGGCAAACACAAGAACCTAATTCTAGATTGAATGCAATCCATAACATTGCTGTGACTCTAAACCGAAAAGACCTTGAAGTTGAGAAAAAACTTTATACATTAAACTTTCAATTTCTTAGGCAAAGGCCAAAATTGTAAAAGTATGAAGAGTGGAGGCAAAACTACGAACCCACCATTGTGGTGATTTACGTTTTCTTGCTTTTCATCAATACAGCGCCTAACGTCACCATAATCTCGGCACTTGTGCGTTGTTCGTCCATGATGGGAGAAACAACACTGGCGTGAGGTTGCAAATGGAAATAGTGCACACACTCTGCTGCAACTTTAGCCCAACATGTTGGGCGCAAAATTCAATTGCCCTTCCACAACGCGCGCAACATATGCCCGACTTGCACTCAACCTGTAGAGCGTAAAAGTTGAAATGGAAACACTGCTAAGAATAGCAACCAATCGAGGGATGAGTTTTACGTCAAAGAAATTTTGTACGGATCAAAGAATGAAACACACTTTAATATCAAGTCGACATCCTGAGGCAAATGGTCAATCAGAAAGAGTGATGAACGTTTTGATTTTGTCACTATTGACAGCGCCAAAGGAAGAAGAAAACTCGGATTCTGTGTTATCAAAAGTGGAACGCGATTTAAATTTGTCGATAAACAAAACTATTATGAAGACACCTTTTGAAATGTTATACGGTTACCTGCCCAATTTTGATAACGCTGTAGTTGAATGTTTATGTGATAGCGGCGAAGATAAATGGAAACCGTCCAATGAAATTCGTGAAAAAATACGGGAACAAATGTTGCAAGGACAACAATTACAAAAGAAGCGGTACGATGCAAAAAGTTATGTAGGAATTCGTTATCAAGTGGGCGACATTGTTGTACTTAAGGGACCAAGTATGGGAGTACCGACAAAGACTCGGGTGTCGTACAAAGGATTATACGAGGATGTATTGATATCTAGTTAGCCTAGACCAGTTCCTTGCATAAACAAAATATTGCGTTACCATAGCAACGAACAATAACTTATTAGAAGTGTCAGTGTAAAGTTTGACGTCAAAAAAGTAAACCAGAGTCACGCAATAAATTAAATGAAAAAGATGTCCACCGAAATTGTGAAAATCGAAAAATTGGAGTATCGAGCCATCATCAAGTACCTGTATTTAAAAGGGTTAAGAGGTAAGCAGATTTACGAAGATATGCTTAATACCCTTGGTGATCAATGTCCTTCGTATGCGACCGTCAAAATTGGAATGCAAGCTTCAAAAGAGGTAAATTTTCCATTGAAGATGATGACCGATCGGGAAGGCCAGTTTCTGTGTCAGTCCCCGAAAATATCGATGCAGTTCATGGCATGATTTATCAGACCGTCGAATTGGGCTAAAACGGATATCTGAAGCACTGAATATTTCATACGAACGCGTTCATCATATGGTTCACGTCAATTTGGACAGAACAAGGATCCCCAAATGTTTGAATGTTGACCAAAAGCGTGCAAGGGTAGAAGCATCGCGTTCGATCTGTGCTCGATTTGAAAACGATGTAGACTTCTTAAACCGAATTGTTACTATGGATGAGACTTGGGTACATTTCTACGATCCAGAAACAAAGCAACAATCGATGGAATGGCGACACTCTGGTTCTCCAAGACCTAAGAAGTTTCGTGTCCAAAAATCTGCTGGAAAAGTTCTTGCTTCAGTTTTTTGGGATTGCCATGGAGTAATCATGATTGATTTTTTGGATAAGGGTAGAACAATAACTGGAGATTACTATTCGACATTACTGACCACTCTACGGGAAAATATTAAAGAGAAAAGACGCGGAAAGCTATCCAAAGGTGTTTTGTTTTGCAGGACAACGCCCCTGCACACAAATCTCATGTTGCCATGCAAAAATTCGTGATTTAGGGTTTGAATTACTAGAACACCCTTATTCACTCGATTTGGCTCCGTCCGACTATCACCTCTTTCCTCAACTGAAAAAAGTTTAAAAGGTCGTACATTTTCTTCCAACAAGGAGGTAATAGAAGCTGTGGAGGTCTGGTTTGCAGAGCAAGAAGAAACATTTTTTTAAAGGTCTAGAGACGTTGCAGGTTCGCTGTAATAAATGTATCCAATTAAGAGGAGAATATGTTGAGTAATAAAATATTTTGACATTGAAATTTTGTTTGGTTCTATAGTAGGCTAAGAATTTTTCAATATATCCTCGTATGATCGCGAAAGTTTTATCGGCCGAACACTTATCAAGTGACCAAAATTAAAGGAACATGATTAGAGGAAATTGAGCAAATCGAATAGCGAAGTCAGCGACGATGATGCGATTGAAGGAAAGACGCACGCTATCGACGACGACAAAGATCAATGCCCGAAAAGGAAAATAAACTTGCCAGAAAAATTAAAAGATGATTTTGTTTTGTATTAGGTGACTTTATTGTATTTTTAGTTAAGCATTATGTAATGTAGCATTTTATTTGTAATTTATAATTATTCAGGAGAATAATGTTGTGAGGATGGCCGAATGTGAGATTTGAATTTGGATTTGCCGTTAAATGTCCCCACTAAAGAGTCAGAAGTAGAGGAAGGGCATTAGTAGCATGACGAAAGGATTGGTGGTGTGAATGCGAATGAGTACGTTCGTGCAGACTTTTGGCGTTAAATAAAGTTAATTTGAAATTGGCCTTAATTATTTATTTATTGCGAAGATGACAAAAGCATTATCTACGGCCAAGATACTTTTCCTATTATTAGAACCCAGTGGTTTACTCCGTTCTGATAAAAAGATGCAGATGGTGTAACTCATTTGTTAGTACAGAGTACAAAACTTAGTGTGGGATGCTACTTGTTCTGATACTTTAGCCAACATCACAGCATCTGCTACAAATGCAGCAGCAAATTTCAAGGTGAAAAGAAAGTTTACTAGAGACAATGGTTTAGTTCAGCAAGGTTATTATTTAGTGCCCCTGAGTGTCGAGACCTTTGGAGCTCGGCAGTTAGCGAATTCATTGATGAACTACGTGATAGGATCTTTCAAGCCACTGCACTGGTGAGCCACGTTCAAGTCTATATCTGATTTAGAGATTAAGTTTGGCCATTCCAAGGGGGAACTGTGCAAGTGTTCAGGTTACAATTTCTCCTACTATCCCGTTAGTCGAGATTTTTGTATTATAAAATGTATATTGTATACCCTTCTAATATTTTATACTCTAAATGATTAATGTCCACCCAATAAAAGTAATATTTATAATAAGAATAATAATGATAATAACAGAAAAATAATAATAAGAAATACATTTTTTACATTTAAACGGTGTGTCAACTGAGTGCACAGTGCACATTTGTTACAGAACCTGCACATACACACCACTGTTCTAAACGAACATGCTAAATATTTTCTAATGCAATTTAAAACTTTTCTGAAAATCATCAAATTTTTACCACCCATCTTAAAATTTCCTTATTACATTTTCCAAATCTGTAATTTAGTGCTTCTTATCAACAAATCCTGAACAAAGTGTGACTTTATTTAAAAAATTTTAAACTTTTCTAGGTGGTAGGAGTAGTACGATTAAACTTCTGTAATATTCCACAAAAAAATATAATTTTAGTATTTACTTTTATTATCTTACACTTTATCATTATAATATACTCTTGAAACAATAATTTGATTGCTCTAAGTCTAGTAAGAATGTCTTTTAAAGCTCCCGCATGAAAATCCTATTATCGCTCTGTTTCACAAAGAGATAAATGGCATTCCTTTTATTCTGAAGGGTCTTATATTAAATTATTTAAACATTCAGAGTATGTAATAAATTTGTGTTTAAATAACGTAAGCATAAAAAATTGCTTGTCATAAATTAATGGTTAAGATTAAAACGCAAAGTACTTTTTGTAATTTGTTAATTCCTGGCTATGTTAAAACTTAGGTACACATTATTTGCCACTTAGTAGCTAATTGGATATAAAGTATTTAAGTCTTTAATTTATTATTTGATTAAACATACAACTTAGGTAACAATTGTTTGTGATTGCTAATTTATTTTTTTTTAATACACCAATTTATATTGCTAACTTTGATCATTGTTGTAGAAAAGTTTATATAAGGGTGTTATTTCGTCAATTATTAAGTTCATTCTTTGCTTTACTTTTTATTACACAAATATATGAGTTAATTTATATTGAAGCAATGTTTTGGCCAAATATACTATAATAAATAAATAAATCCTAATACCTTAAATACTATCCTGTATTGTAACTTTAATTATTATACAGTGACGTTATAGATAAAACACTTTTTTGACAACTACAACAAATTAATATCAATAAAACAGGCAACTTAATTTTCTAATTTTCTACATCCTCCCGGGCAGCAGTTATCTCTAATGGAAACAAGAGCTGTATCGGTTTTCTTAAAATAGTTTTGTTACTAATTTCACAAGCTCGAACTATATTATCCCGATCGTGAAAAACCTTTGTTATTCTCACTAATTTCCACAGCAGTCGTGGAATGTTTTGATCTTGTAAAAGACATACATCTCCAACATTATAATTTTTAGAAGTAATTGGAAAGAATCTTAATTGTTGCAGATAATCACATGAACACCGCTTCCAAAACTTTTTTATTAAATTATTTCTGTCTTTCCATTTTTTTCAAAATGTCATTTCTACTTCCCGATACGTTGCTACTATCTATGCTAAATCACCATTCGTTACTGCCGATTAAAAAATGTGATGGTGATAAGATTAACAAATTTTCCGATCACTATCGACATACGTTAGTCGTCTTGAATTGACTGTAGCTTCTACTTCAGCAAGTTCAGTTTGTAAGTAATCATAATTCAAAGATTTCTTACCAAGAGACAGTTTTAGAGCATCTTTCACAGTTTTTACCATTCGCTCCCACAAACCACCCCACCATGCGGCACGTTCAATTATAAATCGCCATTTAATACGACAAGAACTAACAAAATTTTGAAATTCTTTATTTATCATTACTTAAGACAATTGTTGTCATTCTAAAGCTGCACGTTCAAAACTTTTGGCGTTATCAGAATAAATTAGGTCCGGAATTCCTCGTTTTGAAATAAAACGCCTTAAAGCATTAATACAGCTTTCTGTTGACATGTCTGGAACCATTTCTAAAAGAATGGCTCTAACAACAGCGCATGTAAATAACATTATATACACTTTTTGCCTGCCATGCAACTCATTAACTATATATAATGGGCCAGCAAAATCTACACCCGTTACCTTAAATGGAGCAGCAGGTGAAATACGGTCCTTTGGTAAAGGTGCAAAAGGTTCATTTGCTGATGTACTTCGCAATTTTTTGCAGATCATACATTTGCTTATAATTGATTTAACACGTTGTCTACCTTGAATAACCCAAAAGCGTTTTTCTTATTTCGGTCAATGTTATATTAACACCACCATGTTTCGTTAAATTATGGGCATTCTAAATTATTCTCTCCGTTAACATAGACCTTTGTGGTAAAATAATAGGGTGTTTTGTTTCAAAAGGTAATAACGACTCATGCAATCGACCCCTTAATCTTAATAATCGATCTTCTAAAAATGGGTTTAAGGTAATGATGGGTGAAGATGGGTCTAATTTTTCACCCCTTGTGAAAGATGATACTTCTTTACTAAAATACTGTTGCTGGACAGTCTTTAACCAGCACTTTTCGCTATATTTCAACTCTAAAGCGGATAATGCATTTAGTCTCTTTTGTTTGTTTTTCAGAAATTTACAGGTCTAGAAGTCGAATTACATATGCAACACATTAATTTTCTTCAGGCTACTATACTTATGAAGAGGCAAATAGTGTCGACATCAATGTTTTTGCCTTCTCGTTGAGCTAATGTTGACAAAGTTTCTACCTCAATCGTGTGTTCAAACTATTTGTATGGCCAACTATTACAAGCTTCCTTACAACCAATCAGGGCCATGTTTCCAAATTGAAGAATCCAAAATCATTTTGGACGTTAACCCTCTGGTTAAGAAATCTCTGGATATCCTGAATATGCCATGGATATTTCAACGTATTTGAATTTAAAATAGATATCCTGTGCTATCTGGGATACGTATGGTTTCCATCTGATAGCCTTTCCTTTTATCCAATGGAGAATAATCTTAGAATCGGTCCAAAGGTGCAAACTTTATCTGTACATTAATATTTGACAATATAAAATGCTGCAATCGAGCAGCACACACTGCTGTCGTTAATTCTAGTCTAGGCAAAGTCAGACTCTTGTCTCCATTCTCTTTTATAGGTGCTACTCTATTTTTAGCTATAAGAAATTTACAATTTACTTCACCATGAATATTTACAACTCTGGCATATGCTACTGCCCTAAATGCAACTAGGATTGCACCACAAAATATATGCAGCGAAATGTCTTATTTCTTATTCTTAAGAACACATTTGGGCAACGAAAATTCTCTCAAACTTGATATTTCAGAGCACCATTTTACGAATCATTAGCCAAAGTATTCGGTAAAGGAAAATACCAATCTAATTTTGCTCTTCAAATTTCTTGTAGTAACATTTTGCCTCTTATCACAAACAGACTTAACATTCCTAATAGGTCAAAGATCTTTGACGTTGTTTGTAACACGCTCCTTTTAGTTATTGGGTTATTATTTAGAGCGTCCAAGACAGACGTCAAATCTATTGCTAATTCGTCATCGTCAGTATACCTAAAATTCCCAAAACCTTTTGAATAATGGATTTGCTCTGTAAATCAATCCCATTTTATTCCTCAGAGAAACATCGTTAGTATTCCACTTACGTAGATTCATACTTGCTTTCAATAGAATTGTCTTCGACTCATAATAAATACGTTCAGCAGTATTAATGTTATCTACAGAAAATGTTTCTATAGCGTAACTGCCAAAAGGAAAGGACTACAGGTAACACCAAACGTTACTCTTAATTGAAAGTTTTCGCGTTAAACTCTTTAATCTATTGAAAACGCCGTTGTAATTTGAATCAAGATATACATTTGAGTCCTTCCATGGTAAACCAACACAATACCGATTGTTTTGGAAATAAATATTGTCTTTAAAAACTCATCCGTTTGAGATTTCACAATATCGTTAATTTCCTTTATTTCGATACCTTCAAGAGACCAAAAGTTTTTTAAATCCTCATCAAATACTGTTTCGCATTGTACCTGTAGAGTATTTGCCGCATTAACACTAACAGCAAAAGCGTACTCACTTGCTTGCTCACCACCTACACCGTATAAAGTCCACCCAAATTTCGTTTCAATTCCCACTAAACTTTCAGTAATTTTTCGTAAATTGTTAGTCACTAACTTCCAGTAACAGTCTGCACCGATTAATAGGAAATACCAGGAATAACACTTAAATTAGTTCTGACTATATCAGACAATGGAAAATTGATACTAAATTCGTAAATAAGAGGATCTTCTAATGAAGGCGAACATAAAGAATCGAAACAAATTTCCGGCACTTCTACTGCGTTAATTGTAATCTGGTTCGTTATAATTTCCTTTCAACGTTACAGCAACTTTTCTACATAATCGAGTTGGAGACCTCTCAGATTTGCCAAACGTACCTAAATTTTATGAGTACCAATTACAGGTAAACTCAACTTTCGCGATAAACATTCCTTAATAAATGTCATTTAATCTAGAATCATGCGTACAAAATTTGAGGTAACGCCACTGGTATTAACTATTTGGGCACAAGCTGTTTGTAAATAAACGTTACGTAAGTTACCATTTGACAATAAATTTGCTTTATTGGTCGTATTCGAAATAGAACTAAAGGGTATAGGTTCTTCTCGTTTTTTATAGTTCGGATCACACACGAAGTTGCGTGCTTTGATTTACATTTTGAACAATATATTTTCGTTCTGCAAAACTTAGAATTATGATTAGGTTTCGTACACCTAAAACATCGTCTTATAGATCTCAAAAAATTTCTTTCTATTGATGTAATGTTACATTGCTGTTACAATTTACTATAGAATGACTTGAAGATTTATAAAATAAACACTGTTTTGTAGCCGATGTGAACAAACCAGCAACTGTACAAGTTGTATTATTCCTTTCTTACTGAAATTTTATCTCATTATTACTATTGTCATCTTCCAATAATGTAGCCTGTACTACAGACTCTAGTTCTAATTTTATAAAGCTTAGAAGTTGAGAAATCTGCCATTCGTAAGAGACTTCTTTACTGCTTATTCTGCTTGCAACAATCGACTCCTTATCATTATAATCACTTTTGACCTGTCTTTTGTAAACTCTGTTTCATTGAAAATGGCAACACTTTTAGAACAATCGATTTCACCATGATCCCATAGTTTGTGGTGATATACCAAGACTCTCTAGAGATCGAGTAATTTTAGAAGTAACATTGTACAGTTTTCAAAGAAACAACATCTGTTCTATTTTTCACTGGCCTTAAAGCTAACAATTGCTGTATGTAACCATCTATAATTCTCTCGTTATTTCCATACTGTTCTATTAAGAGTTCAATGGCATCGTTATAACTTGAACAGCTGGACGTTAATTTGAATGGTTACTGCTGTAGTAAATTTTTGTAGAATCGTCAAGCTCATCATTTGTGTGAACAGCAAGATTATACTGTTCTCAAAAGGCAGGCCACATGTGATATTACCATTAAACTTAATTAACTCTAACTTAGGTAATCTCACCGTCATTTTCTTTTTGAAACTTTTTGACAACTACAACAAATTCACATCAATAAAACGGGCAACCTAAATAACATCTGAATAAACTAAAAAATTAAAAATATTGTTAAATGCTCAGGTAACTATACTCCGTTATTATTAATTATCGCACAAAAATGTTATAAACAATAGTTTTCTCCATTGTACGCCCTAGGGCCCACACATATCGGTGTGATTATGAAATTCTTTATTACCATTCTTTAATTTTAATAAAATTTCGAACAGTGCCAAGGACTCTGTAACCCTAAATACTATGAAACTCAAGAAAAACGTAACCTGTAAACAAGAAGGATAGAAAAACTGAACCCAAAAAGAAATCAAGCTTCGAACTTATGGCCTAAACCCTGCATTGTACCTTTGACTAGCAAAATTAACCACCAGGAACTTTACACTGTAACAGTAGAAGGTAAAACAGTCGACATAGTCAAGTGAGAAATTAACGAAACACATGAAGGTTTATGATGAGCGTCTCCAAGACAAGGAAGAAAGCGAGTATAGGTTGGTACTTTTGAAAACGGGTCATAGGTTAATGGTTTTGGTATCAAAATGAAGCTAAAATTAGTCCGGATAGCTGTTGCTATTAAGAGTCAGCTGAATTTTACGTTGTTTTCAAAAATTTGTCAATAAAAATAAAAGTAGGTTTTGATAATGAAAGAAAAATAGTATTGGGTTGCCTCAAACAATCAACATTCCTACGTTTTGACAATAAGGCTGAAAGGAAAGTCATTAATAAGCAAATAAAAAGCTTTATTCCTAAGGAACAGCTTGAATGATATTAGAACTAAATTAAATAGGAAGGTTACAATAAATAAGCATAAAAATTACTAATTTTTAATTGACGAATTTTCAAAAGACCATGTAATTCAGCCGATTTCTGATAGCGAGCGGTTCACAGCAATCATTTTAGCTGCGTTTTGATATCAAAACCATTTTTGTCACTTGAAAGGGCGAGCAGGAATTCGAAAAACCAGTTCACAATTCTAAACTCTCCTATGACCCGTTTTCAAAAGCACCACTTGTATAGCCATTTCTGCGCATATCCACAAGTCACATTCCATGGACCTGATGCAGGCTAAGTCTGCCAAAAAAATTCGAAAGAAAGTCGATATTTACCGTGGTTCACCAAACATATCCGAGAGACATGCGGTACGTGATAGAGAATGTCTTTTGCCAAATATGCATAAAAAATTAAAAATAAAATTAGAAAAGTTTGAAATAACATTAATTTCCGAAATTCTACTCAGAAGCGACAAGAATCATCTTTCTTGCTTACCTTCACGATAAGACTACTCGAAGGACTTGAAGACAACTGTACAACTTTAACAATAGATCTTGTCTAACTCTTTATTCACTAATGATAGTAAGACTGAGACATTGGAAAATTTAGGATGAAGAGTAGTCCAACCAGGACCTCTAATAATTGTTCAAAAAGTATCAAAGTCAGGTATGCCAAGAAAAGAATAACCTAGAATAGTTAAGTTTAAACAAAACGCGCATCGTCACGTTAACTATCGAGTGTGTAACTCAAATAGAATCGATTGCAAATATTTCACTGTTCATAGCGGTTTTCCAAAGCACTTGGATAGTATGGAACACTGACATCCGAAGTAAATGATAGACACGCTAAGTAAAGCAAAATCGTCTAGTAATTCAAGCCTGCTGTACAATAAAAGGTTGTATTAATACAAAAGAAACCAATTGCGTCTGATAAAAAGGTATAAATTACTCATTATTAGTCGTTCGGGTTTAGACGGGGGATTGGTGAATCGCTGAAAAACCTTGCATAGCCGCGACGATTAAACTAACTAACCAGAGCTCATTGTGCGTTTTTGAATTTAGCGCACTAATCGAAAATTGTAATTAATCGGTTAAATTCAAATTTAAGTACCAAACGTAAAATCTTCCCAAGAGCAACGATTGTTTACCTGAGCTCGGTAAATAAGTAAAGCGCTTTGCGAGGATTATAAAAATTTACCTACCAAAAACGTCGCACATAAATAGAATAAAAGATTGGCTTTCAGGAATTGACGACCCTGGTGCAAGAAGGGGATAAGTGCATAATTTGTGAGATTTGCATATTTAGGTTGTAAAAGTTGCTCTTTTTGTCTGGTGCAAGTATGAGATACGTACGGGTAATAGATACTGAATTATGATATCAAACTAAATATCCCGTGGTATGGTCCCGTGCAATAACGGAATAAGATATGTGGACACTTGCAAAGAATTTAATGTATTAAATAATAAGATGCAAAGCGCTGATTTCGAAGAAGAAGTCTGAATGCTTCTATAAAGAGCTAAAGGAAAAGTCCAAAGAAGCGCTAGAAAATGATGAAATTGAAGTTTTGTGCATCAATTTTCAATAAAATATGCCCCTTCCTAAAGTGCCTTCCGTAGATGCATTTTATTTACGACAGTTATGAGCACATAATTTCTGCATACATTCTGCAAAAACTAGGGCTGCATATTTCTTTATGTATGATGAATCTATAGCTAAAAAGGATCAAATGACGTGTTAAGTTTTCTACATTATTATTTTAAAAACGTTTTGAATTCCAATGTCAAAATCCTAAATTTATTTAGCGACAACTGTTGTGCGCATGTCATAAAGGAAAATTTGATACCATAATTCATCGTTTCTTGAGCCAGGGCATCTTCCCTGCGATCGCAACTTTGGAATAACCAAAAAAGAAGAAATGTGCCACTCTCTTTAGAGCGTGACTGTTTCATAAAATATCATTCATAGCTCGGTATGTTCCCCAATGTACTCAATCGAGTACATACATATATATTAAATTTTGATTTTTCAATGTGACTTCCATGTATTTTTCTTTTCACAATAAAGTGCTAAAATGATTTTTTGATTAATTTTCTTAAATTCAAAAAAAGTGTCGTGGATGAACGTTGCATTATGTATGATTTACATTCAAAACCCATAAACCAAATCACATACAGTATCATATTAATGCATTATTTGCAAAACATGGTCATTCTGTTTGTAGATTACCTTCTTGTCATCCAGAGTTGAATTCATTGAGAAAAACTGGGGTACATTTAAAATTGTCATTAAAGTTAATGACATTGAGTCAAATCAGTGGTTACAAGTTGTTGCAGTAAATTTTATTACTACGTAACCAGGCTGATTAATTGAGGACATTTAAAGAATGCATAGAATTCGCAAAAGAAATATATACTACAAATAAAATAACATTAATATTGGACATAAAAGATATTTTGAGTAATCTCTTTCTTTTTTAAATAGGTACTCACATAATTATTTAAATGACAATAGAACATCAAGTACAGATTAACAATATAAACAATTAACCGATATATTATAAATTTGAATTAGTATTTTGCCAAAATAAACGATAACATGATGATACATTTTATTAATTTTTAAATAGTTAATTGTGAATAAAGAGTTTACAAACTCTCGGCAAAAGCTCCATTCCTGTTTTCGATAAGGGTTCACCGAGAGGCAAAGCCTCGAGGTGAACTATAATTCTATTGAAATAAGAATGGAATACTTTCCGCCTCGGTATGTAATGTACTATTGTTTGAAAATGCAATTGCTCTAGGCATGGTATTCATAAATATGAACAAAACACTGCCAATTAAATGTCAAAATTTAAAATTAGAGAATGTTAAGTTACCCACTAATAGTATTCGCAGCACTCCAAACGGCTGTGGGGGAACTATTTATTATACAAAACTGTCCAATAAAGCTTAGATATCTAAATTTATGCCGGAAACGATCACGGTACTAAATCCTATGTAGTTAATTGTCAAGCTTTAGAGGTTAATGGTTATGATTTTATTTAGGTGCGTATAAAATAGTACACACACTCAATGCACTAATTCGTACGTTTCTGTGTTTACTAACACATTATTTAATATTTTATCAATATTACTGTATCAGAGTTTCAATATTAAATTATTATGCATGTATTTAGAAAAATCTAAATATGTAGATATCAACCACAGCTGCCACAAAATTTTAGTTTACAGTCGGTGTGAGCCGCAGAACACAGTTTGAAATTTAAATGTAAATACAAACCACAAAAGCAAAATGTCGATATCAACATATCATTCGTCACACCAAAACCACTGCTCCATTTATTAAAGTTTCATGACAAGAAACCCAAATTTTGGCAGAAACGTCAATCGACGCCTCTTTACTTTTCCGTATAAATTTTGTTAAATATTTTCCTACTCATTGATTTAATTAAATAATTTAATTAACATGTTGTAATAATGTTTTTGTGCATTTTAAAAATACTCATACTTTAAGCGTTAATTGTTGAAGTTGATTGATACTCAATTATTTTCTATTTTAGGGTGTGTTATATAAATTCAATTACGATTGATTTAGCTGGTCATCGCGTTAAAAGCTTAAAAATGTTTTAGAACGCTCGAAATTGGCCAGGTAAATTTAATTTAAAACTGAAAGCTTGTTTGATAGCTTGGCAGTAAACCTGCAGTAAACCTACTACGTTTTAGAAAAAATTTGATGTAATATGTAATAATGATTTATAATAGATTTAATTTCCACCACACATAGGTAGGTCCATAAAGTTGTATGAATGTAAGTTATGACTAATTTAAATGTAGTACATCGCACAGAGGAATAAAGGAAAATATTGTAACAGTTTTTAATTTTGTCTGCTCTTATATTTTAATTCGTTTATTAGACGTTTAACATTTTTGTATTTTCATAAAATCATTAGAATTTATCATTAAGATATAAGTTTACAACAAATCGAAATGCGCAGTTATCTTTAGGTATGTCAGATAAAGCAATAAGCATGTGAGAAATACGAAATTTAAGTATGTCGTATGTCCAGTGTCACTATTAAATTTACTACATTAATCTTATTTTCGCATAACCTAATTGAATTAACAGAAAACCCAGAAGCTAGATTTTCAGTATAGCGTCGTGGTTCAAAGAGAAGAAAAAGATGTGTCAATCCAATTAAGTACTTTTTCTGATCTGTTCTTAAATATTAAATAATCACCACAAAACATTTAATACAGTAAAACCTCTAAATAGCGATCACTAAAATTTGTTGCAAAACTGACCGGTATATAGAGGTGGCCGTTATTGGGAGGAAAAAAATTATTTCTATGCGTTGTTTATTAAAATCTTTTAAGTATGGAACATAATACGGTTCGCTATAGGGTACTATACAGGGTTGGGAAATAGTCCCGAACGGCTCAGCCGAACGGTACTTCGTATCAACTTCGGGTTTTCGACACTGTATTCAGCGACATTTTTAGAATTTCTTGACATGTATTTCAGGACCGTGACGTCATTACGTTCGGAGGTGTGACGTAAGTGTCAATTTTTTAAATGAAACACCTGGTATATTTTTTTATATTTGTATACTTTAAGGAGTCCCGAATTCAACGATGTAACGTTTGTATGGTTTCTGTTATGTAATATGGTCTCAATAAGGAAAAATTAGAAATTACAATCGTAATTAATAGAGAATTATTTATTTTCTTAATAAATGTTCAAATTGGAATCCTTCCACTGCCTGACAATGTGCTAGCCTGTCCACAAATTCCCGCTGAACATTTTGGAGGGACTGAGGTGTAATATTATCAGCAACCGCTAGAATTCTTTCTTGAAGCTCTTGTACCGTAGCAGGTTTTGTGCTATACACCACAGACTTCAAATGACCCCAGAAAAAGAAATCAAGAGAGGTTAGGTCAGGTGACCTAGCTGGCCATTCGATATGACCCCTTCTACCTATCCATCTCCGGGGAAAGACATTGTCCAAAAAATCTTAAAATTCTGGCATAGTGTGCCGGACAACTTCTGGCATCTGAATTACTGCGGGTATAACTCTTTCGCGTAATAAAGTTAAATAGGTTTCAGCAGTTAAATTACCATTTAGAAAAAAGGTCCTATTACATGTGTTCCAATTATACCCGCCCAGACATTTACTTTTTGTGGATGTTGTGTGTGCATTTCTTCCATCCAATGTGGATTCTCAGCAGACCAATAGCGACAATTGTGACGATTGACAAATCCATTTAAACAAAATGTAGCCTCATCGGAAAACAAAATGCGATTTACAAACTGTGGTGTCTCGTCTAAGAAATTCATAATTTGTTGGCAAAACTGCATTCGACGATCAGGGTCATCTTCCGCAAGTTCCTGAAGTAAGATGACTTTGTAGGGATGTATTTTATTTCTCCTGAGTATTCTTCGAACGGATCTTTCACTGTTACCAGTTTCTAATGAAAGTTTCGGAATTGACGTTTTAGGCTGCTCCTGAATAGCTAACAGTACATCTAAAGCTCTGTCGTCGTTTGTCGCTGTTTTTGGGCGGCCAGTTTTGGTAAATTCTTGACATTTCCCGTATGTTCAAAATTGTGCAAAATTCGACATGCTGTCGACTTGGAAATCGGGTTTCGCTCAGGAAAGGTATCGTTAAAGAGGTCACTTGCTTCCTGAAGAGATCGACGCCTCTCTCGAATCCAATCATCATGAGTAAAGTTATCCGTTCAGTGTCGTTCAGTTGAGCCATTTTAAAGACACGCTTTAGTCACAAATTAGTATTATAAAGTAATGTCACAGTGACGTTTATACCACGACTTACTTAGATAAACTAGTAAAATAATGACGGTTTTTAACAACGTACAAAACAATTTTTACGTGGGTCTTGGTTTTTAAAAAAATAAAAAAAAGTTTTGGATACAGCTGTTATTAGACGATTCTTTTTTCACAAGTATCTTTCATCGGGTAAACTTTCCCCATAACAGATGGATAAGTAGAAGGGGTCATATCCACTGTTCTCTGTTAATTACGATTGTAATTTCTAATTTTTCTTTATTGAGACCACATTACATAACAGAAACCATACAAACGTTACATCGTTGAATTCGGGACTCCTTAAAGTATACAAATATAGAAAAATACACCGGGTGTTTCATTAAAAAAAATTGACACTTACGTCACACCTCCGAACGTAATGACGTCACTGTCCTGAAATACATGTCAAGAAGTTCTAAAAATTTCGCTGAATACAGTGTCGAAAACCCGAAGTTGATACGAGGTCCCGTTCGGCTGTAATCTAGCCGTTCCAGGACTTTTGCCCAACTCTGTATATCTGCATTAAAAAATAACTATAAACGTGCTGATGCAATATTAAATAAAGACGATATAATAATGGAAGAGTTATACATATTGAATACATCATACATACATTTACATAATATGTACACTCATGAAATTTATTAAATTTTTTAAAAAAAAAGAAAAATTTATACTAAAATCAAAAACTAAACATGGTTATTTGGGTTGACTGATTATTACTTATTTTTAAATAAATCTAACCTACTAATTATTGTAAGTTATTAAAAAAATCATTAAACTCTCTATTCATAATATTTAGTCCTTACAAAATGTATATTTTATGACGTTTCATTTTTTTCTGTAGTTAATATAAAAGTGAAAATAAAAACTAAGGCAATTCTTATTGTCAACGTATATATTTAGTTTTTGACAAGAATTTATTACATAATTATAATTAAGATACCAAGTTATAGTTTAAAATTAAATGAAAACGTTTTTTTTAAATAAAGGTATTACTATATAAATAAATATAAGAAATCAATAATGGGTGTGACCTCCATTATTATTGATACATTCTTGGAGGCGTCTGCTCATTGACGCTATCAAGGTATCAATATAATTAATATTAATCGTTTCCCATGCGGTATCAATGGCTGCAATTAGTGCATTACGGTTTACTGGTATAAAATTTGGCCCTTGTTGTCTTCGGATAACAGCAAGTATTCGAGCCCAAACATTTTCGATAATGTTAAAATCTGGGCTTTTGCTGGCCAGGGTAACAGCTCCAAGTTATTTGCTTGTATCCAGTTGCGCACAACCTGCGAAGTATAGGGTCATCATATCCCGATAGTTAATTATCGAATGTTCCAAGAAAATATGTGTAAATAGTAAATGGAATCTACTAACGTAACGTTAAGTCGTTAATTATAGTTACATAACTCTCCTTTCATAAGATATAGTTCATATTAATATGCTTATTGTAAAGCTTCGTACACACCTGAACAACAAACCGAGGAACAAACAGAACAACGAACCGAACGGCAATCGGAACATTAATTTGGACGGTGCTACGTACGAATTTTAGAACAGATTCGCAAGTCCTGATTGTTCCACGAACGGTTTGCGGCGTTCCCGCAACTTGTCGGTTTTTCTCCGACATCAAAGAAAATGCGCGCGAATGCGTTTGCAGGTTTGGACGAATCTAAACAAAACGGCGAACAAACTTATGCGGGAGAATTAAATTATTTATTTTTGTCCTCCTTTTGTGGGTTTGTTGTGTTTTAGGTAATATTATGGAGTTGACAGAAGAAAAATGTTTTAAATTAATCAGTGTTTAAGAATGCAAGAAAAAATGATGTCCCTATTAGCATCATTTGGGCGGAAATTTCCAAAATAAAAAAAAGCGAAGTAAATTATAATTTTTACTCTTCTTTGTGCGTAAAAATTTGGTTGGCACTATCTTCTTGTTTTCCGCAATTTTCTCTTCTCAATAATAATATATATGAACTGAAAACTACTGAAAATAATTATGGAACAGCACAAACGTTCCGTTTGTTGTTCGGATTGTGGAAATCATAAAAGATCGTTTGTCGTTCTGTTTGACTTTCGGTTCGTTGTTATGTTTGTTGCTCGGTTTGTTGTTCAGGTGTGTACGAAGCTTTACAACTTAAGCAACAATTTTTGGCGAATAAAGATTAGTTTGTGATGTAATATTAGAAACACAAATTTATATCATATCAAATTTATGACAACTTAAAACCAAGAACGTGTATGTTATTGCTAAGAAATTATTAAGGAAAAAGCGCAATTGCAGTGTAAATATTTATAATTAGATATTATTCCTCTATTGTAATCTTAATACTTTAAAGAAAATCCTGTCCATTAGCATTATAAGGAAATGGCTTTTACTTTATGAATAAGTTTCAATAACAATAGAATATCCTTGCTTGTTTAATTTACTTCCTTTGAGTCATATTGCTCTAAGGGTTGTTACATTGGTCATTAGAAGTATGTAATAAATAAACAATTACCTACTGTTTGAGAAGGGTAGTGTGAACCAATAAATAAAGTAAGAAATGTAAATTCCATTTTAGTTTAAAATTTCAAGTGTTGTGAAAATGCCACCTCATCTCGGTGCTGATTTGAAAGCGCGGATTGTTTCGGAATTAGCGGCGGGCCGTAGCGTGCGTGAAATTTCACGTATGTTAGATATACCAAAAAGCACCGTAGGGCATTACCGAGTAAAATGGAATCTTGAACACACTTTGAAAGAGCCATCGGAAGTGGTAGACCTAAAGTATCTACACGTGCTCAAGATCTCGAGTTGTTTCATTACGTAACAGAACAACCATTTGCTACATACTCCAGGGCTATAGCAGATACACATTTTCCCGGATGCCGTATAACTGCACAAAAAGATTAAAGGAGATGGGAGAAAGAAGTATAATGCTGCTGCGAAAGAAGTTCTCAGTGACGAAAATATGAGACGTCGTCTGAATTTGCAAGGCGATATGTGAACGAACCTTTGGAATTTTGGAATCGAGTGATTTTTAGCGACGAAAAACGTTCAATAGCCGCAACGATGGACCACTAAAAGTTTTTAGAATGGAAGGAACTCGTTACGAAATTAATCACATATGTCCTAAAAAACGAAGTGGTTATTTTTCTGTGAATGTGGGGTTGGGTTAGCGCGCGGGGTCCAGGAGTTTGTTGGGCTATCGATGGACGTCTTGATTCTGCTGCGTATTTAGATATTTTGGAAACTATTATGAAACCTTCAGTCGAAGTGTTTTATCCAGACGAAGATTATATTTTCCAACAAGTAAGTATTCTTATTTCACTATACTTTCTCCAAAAAATAGTTCGGGATCTGTTGAATTAACATTTTCATAATGTATTTTTGTTGTTAAAGGACAACGCCCCTATTCATACTTCGCGGGTTGTGCGCAATTGGATACGAGAAAATAACTTGGAGCTGTTACCCTGGCCAGCAAAAGCCCAGATTTTAACATTATCGAAAATGTTTGGGCTCGAATACTTGCTGTTATCCGAAGACAACAAGGGCCAAATTTATACCAGTAAACCGTAATGCACTAATTGCAGCCATTGATACCGCATGGGAAACGATTAATATTAATTATATTGATACCTTGATAGCGTCAATGAGCAGACGCCTCCAAGAATGTATCAATAATAATGGAGGTCACACCCATTATTGATTTCTTATATTTATTTATATAGTAATACCTTTATTTAAAAAAAGTTTTCATTTAATTTTAAACTATAACTTGGTATCTTAATTATAATTATGTAATAAATTCTTGTCAAAAACTAAATATATACGTTGACAATAAGAATTGCCTTAGTTTTTATTTTCACTTTTATATTAACTACAGAAAAAATGAAACGTCATAAAATATACATTTTGTAAGGACTAAATATTATGAATAGAGAGTTTAATGATTTTTTTTAATAACTTACAATAATTAGTAGGTTAGATTTATTTAAAAATAAGTAATAATCAGTCAACCCAAATAACCATGTTTAGTTTTTGATTTAATTTAAAAGTTATTGCTTGTAGACGTTTTTTAAATCAAAATTATTTCTAATTTTATTTTGTAAACATTTCCTAAACAAAATTTTGATTCGATAATTAATCGAGCTATGGTGTTTAATTAGCGATACCTTCAAATATATTCTTTAAAGAAAAAATTAAGTAAGCAACGTAAATTACCTATTTTCTAAAACGTGCTTAGTGTAATGATTCATTCTACAGTCCTTCTATAAGATAACCCCTGCTGAGACTACCTGCTGTTAGAATTGTAAATGATACCATTAAGCAAACTTTTGTTTACCGAAATTGTGGTGTCCAAGTTTTAAATTTCATGAGTGTACATTGGTGTTTATATTCAGGTACGTAGAGAAATCATTCATGATTGATCAAATAAACAAAATTTTTATTTTTAGGTTATAATTAATTTCAATTAATTATGAATCAAGTTGCGGCCCTTTTCTCCACCGAAGAAACGAACAGCCCGTCATTTTTCGGTTGACGACGACAAGAACGCATTGTTAATATCTTTTAAGGCTAGCAGTGAAGAGCACTCTGATAACTCTAAAACGCAACTTGTTGAGTTTACTGCAGAAGCAGCAGGTAATTTTATTAAAACTTATCTAACGATTACAATTTAGGTATTAGTGTTTCGTGTGTATTTAAAATTCTCCACGAATACCAAGAAAAACACGAACTTCAGGCACCAAAAATTTACCGTAGACCACGAGCAATTTTAGAAAACATTGATGATAGAACCAAAACTGCTCTTCGGCGTTTAATTCATTCTTTTTTTGAGAGAAAACGATCCACCAACTCTGAACAAAATGTTGGCAGCATTACAGGAAAATCAATTTTTATTGCAATTTAAACGAACTACTTTGAGTAAATTAATGAAAGAAATTGGATTTCGGTGAGTAAACAAATTGATTATTTATCCTTCTTCATATTGATGTTACAGGTTCACAAAAAGATCACGCAATAGTGTTCTTAAAGAAAAACCGAGATAATTGCATGGAGGCGACGTTTTTTGAGAGAAATTCAAAAAACACAGAGAAGATGGGAAGAAATTGTACTTCTTAGATGAAACTTGGTGAACACTGGCCATACAGTAAGTAAAGTATGGAAAGACACAACAATCGTCAACCCTTTATCGAAGGATTAACAACGGATTAAAAGACCTTCAGGCAAGGGAAATCGTCTTATAATACTGCACATAGGATCTGAGGATGGATTTGTTGAAAATGGTTTGCTATGTTTTGAATCGAAGAAAAACTGAGATTATCATGAAGAGATGACCGGGGAAGTTTTCGAAAACTGGTTTTCACAAATTCTAGGCGGCTTAGTGGCAAATTCTGTGATTGTGATGGACAATGCTTCTTATCACAGCAGAAAAACGAGAAGATTCCCAATTCTTGCACAAAAAACGCAGATATACAAGCTTGGTTAGAAAGTCAATCGATTGTGTACCTTCCAGACATGGTAAAGCTGAACTTTTGCATCTTGTTAGAGAGGCTGCAGTCATACCAATATATGTGGTTGATGAAATGGCTAAAGAAAAGGGTTTACAGTTTTTATGATTGTCTCCTTACCACTGCGAATTCAATCCTATCGAATTGATATGGGGTCAAGTAAAAGAGAAGTTGCAAGGAACAATACAACATTTAAAATGAAAGATCTTCACCAATTATTTTAACAAGCTATAGAAAATGTTTCTGCAGACAATTGAAAACGCCATTCGTCATGCACAAGGTGAAGAGGAAAAAATGTGGCAGGTCGACATTGCAATGGACATCATCGTGGAACCGTTAATAATTCATTTGGGTGATGACAAGCTGAACAAGTATAAAGATTTACTTGATAGCCATCATTTTGTCACATTTGCTGTGGAGACTTTAGACCATTCAGGAAGGGAGCCAAACCTTTCGTTCAGACGTAAGGATACTCTTTACGACAGATTTCCGATAACCCACGGGCAAAAGACTTTTTGTGCGAGGGAACGCTGCAAGTGTCTTAGGACATTTCTTTTGAGGAAATCTTTTATTTATAATTTCTACAATTAAATATTGTTATATTTTTTTAGAATTTACTGAGAATAATTATTTCATAAACACACATAATTATTTGTTGTGTTTTTATAAAAAATTGCCAGCGCAACAAAGTTGTTACCACAACTTTAGGTTATGTGGGGTTATGTAGAATGCGAGACAATACTGTTATACATACCAAATATTAGAAATGTCTATTTATTCATTGATTATAGAACAATGGTTTATTGAATTTACTTGGTTTACTTTATTACGAATAAAAATTTTGAATTTTCGCGCTTACATAAAGTTACATAGTGTAAAGTAGTCTCTGTGTTTATTGGTTCAAATTATCACAAATTAATGAAGGAATGGCTTAACTCCGTGTGTTCGCTGAACGAATAATTTGCTTAAAAATCGAATCGAATTTGTGTAAACACATACAATCTGACCCAAACCATCTAAATATCTTGCATCGTAAATTAAAAAATGATGCATTTTAATTGTATAGCAACTACGTACTTGAAAACTTTAAAGTTTTAAATATAATTTTGGTGGATCTGCTATAAACAGTCATAAATTTATTGCATCCTAGATCGTAATTTATGTAACAATATATCAATTGCTTTCCAAATTTTTATTATTTATTGATCTACAATTGCACCATTCATATAAATTTCAATTTTTCAACTGTAACAAACTTTTATATGCAGAAGTTACTTTTTTTAAGCGAAATAAATTGGATTGTTTCCAAAAATTCTTATAATAAAATCAATATCCAAAGTATAGTATAGCGCGAATACTGTTTTTGGAATAATAAGCATTGTTCATCTCTCTTCCTATCAATCCAACACGTACTGAAATAAAATTTGTCATTTTAAAAAGTCTTGGATTGATGATACGTGCAAATATAATAAATGGTGATTTATACCACAGGTTTTGTGGAGTTATTATTTGAACCAGTATGTTATTAAAGATATTTTCATTTATATTTGACAGTAATATTTTATTTCCGATTAAACATATTTAATACAAATCGAAAATTAATGTTTTTGAAAATGTATATTTATTATCGTTGCCGCTTGTTCGCATAGAAAAAATAAAGGAAATAAATCAACTGGGAGTGTTATTAATAAAAAAATATTTTTTTGTCTGTGTAACGCGAATAAATTTCGGTATATCAGTTTCTTTTTAACCTACTACTATCATATTACTCCAATGAAACTTCACAAATCACCTATTTTAACAAAAACATCTTGGAAATAAATAAACCAACAAAATACCGTAAAATAAACTTAAGATTACTATATAAAAGTTAAATTCAATTTAAGTGTTGAACAAGCAGCTGTTACCGAGCTTCTGTTACATACATTGAAACTTTAATAAATCTTTGGTAAAGTAAAAAGTTAGATATTATATGTCTTGGAAATAAAACTTTCTTAACAGTTATGAAAATAACAATTAAATTATCATTCAAACCAATAATAAAAAGTATTTTAATTTTAAACAAATATTTAACTTTGGTTGATTGATTTACAACATGTACAGATTGATTAATTCTGTGGAAGTGTTAACTCACTAAAAAGTACGCGTTTCGGACTGAACATGACATCGCCTATATGCTGATAAGCGTACAAGAGCGTATAGAAAGTGTTATATATCGAGATCGTCGTGGAATAAAACCCGTCGTTGAGTAAGTATATCATTTATTATTGCGATATTTTAACACACAACATGAGACATATCTGTTGATGGCGTCCTTTTTTTTTTGGTTGATGGTCACAAGTTTTGAGAGCATATGCTTATTATAACCCAAAGTACTTACAGTTACAAATCCAATCGGGCAAGAGCATTAACATTTCTTTTCGGCATTGAATAAATGAACTGGAAGTGCATGAGTTCTCATTTATATTTGATTATAAAGATTGCTGAGTAATTTCTCCTGACTTCTTATATTGATATTAAATATTAAAATGTACCATATGATTAAATAAATAAATATTGATTAAGTGATCAATTTCTTCTTATAGGAGAACAAAGGAAAGAAATAACGGGGTAACTAAATAACGGAATTCACACTTTTTTTATATGTCTTTTAAGAAAAGGAGCAGCGGTGAACATTGCATTTTATTATGTTAGTTGTGAATTGCTGTGACCTGATGATGACTCCTTGGTATCGAAACCGGTAGCTATTTAAAAAAATTGGAACTAAGTGTTTAATAAAGGAATAAGTGCATTTACAACCTTATTTATTAAATATAGTAACTGCTTGCAAAACGTTTTAAATAAATGTATCAATCAATTCCTTTTATTTATTCTTTGTAATAATATACATAAATAAAAGATTCGATTTCTTACAAATTAAAACCAAACTCCATTATAACTCCTTTCCCATTTCTTAATTCCAAAACTAAACAATACAAAAATGTATCCCCATATTAATAATACCAAATATTTTCTTAAATTATTACGTTATACATATATTTCTTTTTACCTCTTATTTTATTCTTTTACTTATGACTTCTTTCATCCATTCTATTCCCTGTCCATTCTCTCCTAATAGTATCCTTCCCTTTTCTAGAACAAACAGAAAAACACCAAAAACTGCACCAAAAACTTATCGGTATCGCTAATGATGATAGCTTAGCTATTGAAACACGTGTCCGAGTATAGTTTTTGTGCAGTTTTTGGTGTTTTTCTGTTTGTTAAATAGACGCTGCAGTTAGTGTTCCTTTCCTTTGTTCCCTCTCTCTCTTCAGACCGCAGTTTCCCACAATTTTCTTTTTAAATGTTCGATATTCTCCCACCCTTCTCCACACATCCTACATATTCTCTCCTCATCATTCCTCCAGTACATATTCTCTCTTTCCTCATTCCCGCATCTAAACATCGCTATGATTCTTTTTCTTTTATACTTCTTTCCCCCTCAGATATCCTGGTATTCCTTCAGTACTTAACTACCTGTACTTTACATTGTATCGTCCCCCTTCTATCTTCGCACTCCTTTCTTGTATCTGTATATCTTGATCTATACTTATCACTTCCTTTCCATTCTTCTCCCTCCTTCTTTTTTGTTTATCTCCTCTCTCGAGTACCCTACCCTTTCATAATAATGTTTCCTGTCCTCTTCACCGTATTTGTTTAAATATTTCTCCACTTCCTTCCAACATTCCTTTAGTATCTCTTTTCCCCCCTGTCCCTTATCCTTTCTTCAAATTTCACTGCCAATTTTCCTGTCCAAATCCTAATTTTATCTATTTTACTTTATCTTCTATTTTATATCCTGGTGTTTCTTTTCCCAATCCCAACCTCTATTTCCAATATTTTAATTGCATCTTCTCCAGCTTTTCCCATTCTTTCCATCCCCATATTTCCGTCCCATACAATAATACACTCCTTACAACTTCCCAAACAACCATCTTCTTTTTTCAACATCTTTTCCAAAACCCTTTTCCCTATCGCCCATACCTGACTCAATACCTGGTTCCTTTCTGTTCTAATTCCCTTACATGCCCCTATCCTTATTATTATAACTAAAATTATACCCAAGATACTTGTATTTGTCTACTGTTTATTTCTTCTTGCCCTCATAACCATCTCTCTTTTATTCCTCTTCCTTTTTTCTTTTTAAACACCATTATTTTTGTTTTTACTACATTTGCTTCAAGCTTTTTCTTTACTAAATATTTTCTCACTACCTCTATCATGCCTCTCATTCCCATCTAATTGTTTGCAATTATAACCACATCATCCGCGTACGCTAACACCCACACCTTTATCTTCCCTATCACTATTCCTCTTGTTTGCTGGTTTTTATCACCTCTTCTAAATCACTAATATATATTGCAAATAAACTTGGACTTAATCCTATCTCTAAACTATCTTTTCTATCCTCCCCTCCACTCTAGTTCTACATCTTGTTTCTTTATACAGTTCTTCTATCCCTGCTACCAAATCTTCGCTTACCCCCTTCTGCCTCATCACTTTCCAGAGCAGCTCTCTATCCACATTGTCAAACGCTGCCTTAATATCTAAAAATAAGACATACATTTTTCCTGCGTCCTTTCTTATCTCTTTATTAACCATGTGCTTCAAGATATAAATATTGTCTATTGTACCTCTGTCTTTACGAAAACCTGCCTGCCAATCTGGTATTAACTTCCTCTCTTCTATTCCTTCTCCAATCTGCTTCTTAATATTTCTCCATATATTTTGTACCCCACATTTGTGAAACTTACCCCCCTGTAGTTTTCAATTTGCTTTTTATCCCTCCTTTATATATTCGACATTTTTCAGGAACTCCTCCTCCCTTCCATATCTTTTCAAACAACTTCCTTATTCTTTCTTTCATTTTATCACCTATATATTTCCACTGCTCCCCTTGGTTCCATCAGTACCTTTGGCTTTACCTATTTTTACCTTCCTTAATGCTTGCTCCAACTCCTCCTTTTTATACCTTCACATCTTGATTTTTCTTCTTCTTTCCTATCTCCTACAATTGTTGGCTTCTCCCTTTGTCCTTCTTTTTCTACAATGTTCTTCCCATTCTTTTCCTGATTTCTTAAACTTTCTCCTCCTTCTGCTAATGAACTCCCATACTATCCCCTAACTCCTTTTGTAGCTCTCTTTTCATTGTTTACACCCTTCGTTGAAACTTTTTTTTAGCTTTTTGTATTCTTCTAACTCTATCTTCCCTTTTTTCCATTTTCTTCTCCCTCTTCTCATCTCTTTTTCTTCTTTTTCGCAATCACCTTTCCACCATTCTTTGCTGTTTTCTAATATATGTGCTCTTTTCTTATACCTTTTCTTTTCCGTTGCATCATCCATTTTTTCCACAATCCTATTTATTTCTTCCTCAACCTCATAAGACACCTTTTGCTCCTCCTCCATTTTCTCCCTGTACCTCTCTATATTTTCCCTTGTCCACACTTTTTTTTCTCCCCATTCTCCATTATCGTTTAGTTCTCCTTCTTCCCATTCATCTATCATTATCACCTCTAACGGTTGATGATCAGGTTTCTCCTCTTTTCCTATCCTCAGCTGTTCTACCTCCTTTTTACTTTCTTCATTTATTATTACGTAGTCTATGACTGATTCTCCTCTTTCTCCTATATATGTGTACTCGCCGTTCCCTCCTTCCTCCAGAATACCATTCATTATAGTCCATCCTTGTTCTTCGCATAATTCTATCAATATCTTTCCCTGTCCATTTACTTTTTTATCCATCAAACTCCTGTTTTTCACTTTTCCCTCTATCATTACTCCCCCCTCTTCTCCTATTCTTGCGTTAAAACCTCCTTCTATAATTATTTTTCCTCCTCCTCTTCTTCTAATAACTCTTCTACTATTCTCTTTGTATGTCCTATTTCCCTTCCATATATCGTAATTATCTCAAACCTCTTTCCTTTTTCTGTCTTTATTCTAGTTTTTATTGCTCCTCTAAGCTTTACCTCCGATTCTTTCTTCCACTCTTTTTAACTCCTGTTATTATTCCTCCCTTCGCCCTCCCTCTCTTTTTTGTTCTTCCGCGTATTGAATTTCCCGGACAAACTCCTCCGGTATTCGCTCTTTCCATTCATATGCCTGCATCCATGTCTCCACCAGCCCTACCATATTGAACCCCTTAATATAATTCCAAAATTGTGTCCCTTTATTTTTAATCCCTGCTACAGTACAAAAAAACAACCATCGGCACTAAACGTGTCAAGGAGAATTATGTTGTTGGTGCACCATCTTGTTGAAAAATAATAATATCGCACATCATACATTTATACAAAATTTTTGTTATAAACATTTGTCGCGAAGTGTAATACTATTTTCACGGTTCCAGAAATGTGTATTTCTTCTATTGCAAATGCAATTTTCAAAATGTCGGTTTTTAATTTATTAACATATTACAAAGTTCTAATCGACGTGCGCGGCCCCCAAGTTACAAATGATGAATTTTATGTAATTTAAATGGTTTGTATTTATGATTTTTATAAACTATGAACACTGACCAAATCTAAATTGCATTCCGCATCAGGCTTCAAAGCAAACTAAAATATCCGTTTCTGTATCCTAATTTTTTACTTCTAGCACCCTTTTTAACAAATACATCCGTATTCGCACGCAATGTAATATAAATTATCAATTTTTTCAGTAAATTTCAGTATTTATAGGTAGAAAACAAATTGTATCAATTTTAAACTGAAATATAAGAACTTTTATTTGCATTTTTCTCAGTATTTTTATTATGTGAGCTAATAGTGTGTTTAGAACTAAATTGAATAAGCTAATAAAAAAAGTAAGTTATAATTTAAAGTAAAAAAGTTGGGTCGCATATTTTGAGAAACACTGGCTACGAAAAATATTAGTTTCGCTCATTTTAATACTCATGTCTCTTATAGTTCCTTAGATAGAAATAGAGTAGCACTTAAATGGAACACACTGTATATAACTTTTATTGGAACCATGTTTTTCTAAAACGCTCTTTCCTCTTTTTGAGAAAAGTTTTAATTCCAGTTTTAAAACGATTGGGTCTTGAAGAAGCGGGTCCAAGAACCAATTCTGACGGTATTATTTGTTAAACATTTTTTTTACAACGGCTTAAGGTTCCAGTTCAATTGCGGTTGGAAACTTTTGAGCGAGAAGCGGTGCTATAGAAATTAGCGAATTTTTAGCGAAGGCGTTACATTATCATAATCTATTTATAGACATTCTCTACGACAGCGACATATTGAAGCTGGACTTTTATTTTAATTAGCGAAAATTTTGAATAAAACATAAGAATGTCGATTGTTTTAATTTATGTAACACAATTATGAGGTCAAAATATTAAAAAGAGCAATTTAAGAAACGAAACTGTTACTTTCAGTTACCACAATGTAACATTAACCCCTTCATATCTAGTACTCCACATATGGATATTTGAAGTGTGCTTTCTGGATACCATAATATCCACATATGGATATTGTTCATAAAGGCATGTTAGATTGAGCCTGGAACTGGTATGTTGAATTGCAATGAATAAGATCATTTGGTATGAGGCACATTTCATCCCTACCAAAAAAAATTCCATACGTAACTTTAATTTACGTCGGTACTTTTGTTCAGTCTTTCGTTATCCAGGCTGGTACGCGGTCGTACGCACCATTAAATTACGTTTTGGCAGGAAGGTGTGTTTTGTCGATTTTTTTGTGTTTTTGCCATGCATACATTGTTTTATTTAAACGAAGATGAGTAATCAAGACTTGTCCACATACAGTAGTGATCCGGAATACGAAGTGAGTGATAATTCGATTATTAGTGACACCGAAATGTATTCAGAATCAGATGAAGACAAGTTGTTCAAAACGTGAGCATGGACAAATGGCAGGTTCTAAGCGACCCTTTTTCCGATCAACTTCCTATACCACCCCAGAAATTTGCTTCTGATTATGAATTCTACCCTGCTATTGACTTTGAAGAATGCAAAGAACCAGTTAATTGTTTGGAGTGCTTTGTAACTCCTAATATTGTCAATAAATTATGTGAGTGGACGAAATTTATTTTGAACATAACACAAACACAGTGACAGTATATGGAATTCAGTGGAAGAAACTTGCAAAAGATGACATGTATGTTTTCATTGTCCTCCATTTCCTTACTGGATTAGTAAAATGCCCTCGCAGTATAGATTACTGGAGTAATAACTTTTTGTGCGCCGGGCCAAAAGTTTTTAATAAGTCTATTATGAGTCGAAATAGATACCTTTCTATACTTAGATTTATTCGATTTTTTGCCACCCGAAGCAGCGAAAAGAAAGGTTCCTTTGAGCAGACTTGGAATTTATATGGCTATGCTCAAAGAGAACTGCATGACATTAGTTGATCCGGGACCAGTGTTTGCTATCGACGAACATTTAATGCTTTACAAAGGTAGATTGCACTTCCGCCAATATATTAAAACAAAAAGAAGTAGATTTGGCATAAAACTTTTCGCAATGTGCCCAAGCGCTCCACATTTGCGAGGATATACTTTGAACTTTTGTTTGTATATTGGGAAAGACAATTTTGACGTTTTCCATATTCCAGGCACAGAAAACCTTTCGGTTTCTGAAAGAATTGTCGTACGCTTAGCTCAAAATGTTCTCAATGGTGGTCGAGAAATTATTTTGGACAATTGGTACACTTCCGTACGGCTTTCGCAATTTTACTCTCTCAAGGTACGTATTTGACTGGAACTATAAGAAGTAATCGTGGAGTTCCCGCGCAGTTAACTAAAATTCCTCTAGAAACGTACCAATCATGCTTTATACGGAAAGGCATGCAACTACTTGTAAGATATAAAGACAAGAAAGACGTATACTTGTTGACCAGTAAGCATACTGCAGGATTTTGTGAGAAATCTCGTTATATGGTAGGCGGGAAACTAGTTCATTTTAAAAAACCTGTTCACATTGAATTTTATAATAAAAATATGGGCGCTGTTGATGCCGTCGATCAGGATTTGGAACCCTACAATTCATTACGGAAAACTTATACTTGGTTTGTAAAAGTAGGATTTCAATTAATGCTTCAGATGCTTTTGAATTCTAAAGTTTTGTACAGTAACTCTAAAGGTGATTTCCGCATTGCAATGTATGACTATATAAAATTGTGTTGTAATGGTATATTACACAAATATAGTGAAGGATATCGCAAAATGACCGATTCTTCATCAAATGATTCTCAACATTCGACTTCAAAAGGAACAACAAATAAACATGTTATGGTTAACTTGTCAAAAGAAGATGGTAAAAAAGGAGGATTGCGAAAAGTTTGCGTTATTTGTCAAAGATATAACAAAAGGAAACTCACAAGAAATATTTGCATTGAGTGTCCAAATAAGCCGGGGTTATGGTGTGTGGAACATTTCCAAGAATACCATAAATAACAATCAATTTATTATGAAGTTATTAATTATGTAGTTCATCAATATTTTGTATTTGTATTTCATGTATTTTACTGTATCAATACACTTTTTACACGAATATCCACATACGGATATTATGGTATTGTACTAATAACCACATGTGGATATCCTGGTATAGGTTTAAAATATAAATCAATGTCGCCATTTTGTTTTTGAATTTTAAATCATATTTAACTGCGTAAAAAGATATATGCCATTATAGAATGGTAATATCTAATTTTTGAAAAATTTTTGATCTGGTACGTGGAAGTGTCTTTTGAAAATACACATGGATGTAAAGGGTTAAATACAAATCCACAATTCGCACTTTTTCATACTTTAGACTAATTTTTTTTCATATGAAATATTTTTTAGAGTACAAGTTCGAAAATATTACCTAGTTATTTTGATTATTACCATTAAAGCAATAATAATAAAAATAAAACTTGATATGTCTAAAGTTCTTTTCTGTCGAAATCTTTTGACGAGATTAGGGCCTAAGTGCATAAACCGATAATTATGAAATTTTGTGTGTGTGCTAAAGACATTATACCGTCCAGGATGATATATTTTTTTTTTGCGATAAAGCACTCGTTTGTAAGAATTTTGGCACGTTTTGACTTTCAACTTTTTTTTTTGTAAATTAAAAATATGTCATTTTATATGGTATATTATCTTTAAAACACACTACTTTTACAGTACTTCCCCAATTTTAGGTCTATAATAAGTTACGTAATATTATATTATGTAACAAAGGGACTAAAGTGCTATATTAATCCTGAGGACGAAGTTAATTCGCCTGAGCGGAGCGACAGACGTATTTCCGTCACTTTAAAAAGGCACTTTACACACTTTCTATACCCTTTTACACGATTGTTAGTATTGGGACGATGTGGAGTTTTGTGCGAAAAAGTAGTTTAAGGATATTCTAATTTTTTTTTGTACTCCTTGTCAAATGCATTTGCGTATGGTTTTAGCTTACTGATCATTTTTTAATATTATAATGTCATAATATCATGAAATAATAGCGATTTTGGAAAAAAACTTCGTGCAAAAAACGTAACTTGTGGGAAAATGGGATTCCGTAATTTAAGTGTCGATTAAAACGGACACTCATTCCCTGAACAGTTTGTTTCCGCACACGTTACGTATACAACTAATGTTGTTTGTATCCGTAATGAGTCATTAATTTTTCCGCTTTTCAAGTTTGTATGTGTCAACGTCAACTATCTTTACACCGTATTCAAAAATTTTGTTATAATATTCATTAAACATTGTTTCAAAGACTCTAGCTAGAAATACATGAAGAGACGTTGTGTTTGATATGATGTCGCAAAGATGATTAAACTTCGTAGTTTGGTAATTTAACAGTCAAATGCAGTTTGCCTAAAAGTAACATTGTACTTTCTCAAGTTCAAGAGTATACATTTACTCCTCATACTTTTTTATTCAACAAAATAACTTAATTTCTTTTTTCTCAATGTATTTCCCATGCACTTATACTACCTTTGTGAGATCTACTTGATAGAAATATAATGTTAAGCAATAGAATTTCGCAACTGCAAGTTTTATCATATGCTTTTAAAGTTGAGTTTTTAATTGAATTTTTGGTGTTTGTATCGAACATTTATACACAACTTCAACAAACCAGAAACAAGGTTTCAATTAATTAAATAAACCACAGTGTTGTACGTACGGTAAACCACAATGAATAAATTCTGATAAATATTTAATTTAATTTTTGATTCAATATCGTTTGATCTTTCTCGAAAAAGAATGAAACCCATGAGTTTAATTATAGCTAAACGACGTTTCTATTTAAAATTTAAAATAAGCAAGATGCACTATACTATTATTGCAGTGTTTCTATAAATGATTGTCTCATCAAGTTGGCAAATGAACAAAATTAACGATAAACGATGAAAAACACAATTACAACTAGGGATAATAATTACAATGGAACGACTAAATAACGGACATATGATGGCATTAGCATAAATTAATTCACTATCAGTTTAAGCAACAAATTTGCATTTTTTAAATTTTCCAACACTCACCTGATGAAATGAAACCCTGTATATTTGAACTTAACGTTCACGGAAACCACTAATGGTGTTATTTATCCGCACTATACGAAAAAAGGACCTTTACTCAAAGACGCCAGGAATGAATGGAATTGAAAAGGGTGTAACAGGATTTTTTTGTACGTCGCACAAATTTAGTGTGATTTTTGCTGGAGTTACTTGTGGCGCCGGTAGATGGCGATCTTTGGTTCGTTTTACGGTATCTGTTGGTCACTTCCGTTCTTAGTCCGCTCTGTGATGTGTTGATCTTCGTGGTGCTCGCATGCGCTCCGTTGTGGTGACGCTTAGGTAAATTAAATCTACTGTTTTCTATGGCATCAGTAGTAATCGATCTTTTATTTTAGGCTATGACTATTGATAGCAACAATGCCCATTGTTTCCGTCTAATATTTTAGCACATTTTATGCGTTTTCTGCATTCGATCACCGTAAGTCGTTTGGCGCGTGCATTTAGGCGGTAGGGGGTAACATTTTCTTTGTTTTCTTTTAGGCGAAATTACGGTTACAAGTTTATGGAGACGAATCATTCTCACTAGCTCCTTGACAACGAACAAACTGTGACTACTGGGACGACACACAATTACTATCACGACGGCTTTACTACAAAATGTCTACCTAGTTTTTCTGCGTACGAGTTGTGTTATTAGAGGACGGCATCCATTACTTAAAACCGTACGAGCCGCTTCGCCAACCACACCCGCTCTGTACCTGCCTTCGTAGCTACCAACTAGAATTATCTAAGGTACTGTGTTTTACTTGTTTTCTTGCGCGTCGAAACTAGTTATGAATCGACCTTGGCCCCGCCGTTGAACTTAAACGCAAAATTAACCTAGCGCTTACTGCGTCGTAAATTTAGTGCGCCCAAAGAAAAAAACGAGTATTGCTACGTCAGCCCGCTGCGATTTGTGTTTCTTTTACTTGTTCAAATTGTGTAATTGTTGCTTTAGCAAAATAAACCTAACTAGTGACTTGTTTTAGTGCGAGTATTTTATTGTAACCCATGAATACATTAATCGTTCTATCTCGCGGTAATGTAAATATCTTCATTGATTACAAGATAGTGGCGTCGAGAAAACGTATTGACAACAATTAAATAAAACGGTTCTTTTAGTATCCATACTCATATATACGACTCACGCCTCACCGTACTCTAGTGAATAGCCGGGTGACACTAATTGTCCGTCGGATACGATCTTATTATCGGGTTCAATAAATTTTTCTCTCTCTTCTCTCTCTCTCCATTAATTTACACTCGTCGAGAATTACGAATTCGGTCTAAATTTTTTTAAATTTGTACGTTACAAGGGTACCTCGGTACCAAGGTGAAAATGATTAGCGAAAATGTTAATAGATAACAATGGTACTATTGTCTAATGAAAATGTGTTCAGGAAACGTCTAATCGATCATATTCAACGATTCAGGTTTTTGTCATTATCACTATCTTTAAAAATCGTATGAATATTCAGTTAATTTGGAGTGTAGAATAACTTGCCACTATGTCAATGACTGGTGTTAATAGTAGATTCAGTAATTATTGAAATTATCTCGAGAGAGAAACAAATTAGTTATCTCTGGTTAGAATGTACAAAAGGTATTTCACTGCGTATAAGAGTTGTGTCGCAAGGATACTTTTTCTTGTTAATAAGTTATGAAATGTTGATATTAGGGAGCGAGGAGGTAACGCTCAGAGATATGATGGCAGTATATGGTACGTTTTAAAGTAATCAGAGTTTACAAAAGGTTTTGGTTTTATTCGATTAAGCCAATTCTTCTTAAAAATTCAAGTGTAGGATTTACAGGGGAGTGAGAAAGAGGGTTATTTTTTTTTAAAGTCCGATTCGCAACTAAATGAGAATCTAGAAAAATTTATATGGACCAATGTGATACAACATTGAACCAGTGTTACATGTGGACAAAGAGATGAAAATTTAATATCGCCAAATCAGGACTGAATGTTGGTTGATCAAAAACTTTTTATTCAAAACTCTGCAGGAGGATCATTGTTGCGCATTATCATGAAGAAAGACAATACCTGACTACAACATTCCTTTTCACTTATTTTGAGTTTCCATTCAAAGACGTTAAAGAGTCGCAGAAAAGAACGCCTTTTCAGTCCCAAAACATTTTTGGCTAGAGACTATATTTTTTGAAGCTCTCTACGTACTCAGAAATGATAACTACGAATCGGCGTGTTGTATGTGCCAACTGGAGACAATGCCGAGACGTCTGCGCGTTTTTCCTTAAGCTTTTTTTTAGCAACCAATCGGTTCATGAAAAAAAATACTCCTCGTACATACAGCAGCTAGAAATTGTTCTGTAATCATGTGTTTTTAAAATTCGGTGATTTTTTATCACGCTCATTGTTGTATTTACTTTGAATTTTTTATCAGTGTGGAAAAAGATAATTTGTCGGCCCCTACTGTTCCGATTATATTGGGTAATGATGAACGTGAAGTAGTTTTATCAAGCATTTTTTAGATAGTGGCTCACGGATATCAAAACGTACTATTGTTGTAAAATTAAATGGCATCAGCAAAATAATTCATTCTGACAGAACATTTTTTCTTTGAATATATAGGGAGTTTTACAATTGAAAATACTTACTGATGCTTATAAGAGTTGCTTAACTTTTTATGTAGTGAGCAATGTTGTTATACCACACGATAGTTTTTTGGATTGTGACTTCATGTCTTCGCCAAAGATGGAAGTGAAATTTGAAGCATATCAAGCACGAATTTCAAATGTAATTTCTTAAAGTTTTGATTTACCTGATATTTTTAATAATAATTTTGCTTTGAATGTTAACTTTAATGTTTGTGATAAGTCTAAGAAAATTATAAATGAATGTTGCGTTAAAACTTTATCGACTATTAGTACCTGTAACAAAATTTAATGTCCATTAGGTCATGTAAATCTTTCTTTCTAGACCCAGAAGATTGTCGTTTAGCAAAAGTAATCAATACCCGTCAAAATGCAAGGGGGATTGAAAGATTTTTCCGAAAGGTTCTTGAAATGTACCATTGAGCCTAAAAATTAAACTGCGCTCTTGATTCTTGATACACAAAAAAAAACACAGAAATCTAGAACAACTTTTGTGACTTTCCCAAGGAGATCAATACGAACATTGACTCTCTTAATTAAGTTTAGTTCCGACTTGGATTAAGCCAAGAATGCGCGCTTATAAATGGCCTTGCTTGTTTCATTGTGAAGGGAAAGGAGATTTAAGGTATTTAAATGATGGAAAAATAAATACGGAATGATCAAATGTGTCAATACGAAAGTGAAAAGTAGTGTGGATGAAGTGTTATAGTATCAAATTTTATGTTTTTAGAGAATGGAATTAAGGGTATGGTATGTGACTTCACGTAATATTTGATTAGAACAATTTACAGGTCAAAGCTTTTCCTGCTACTGGTGAGATTCATTGTAAAATGCAAGGAAACGTGGCCAACGTAAGTACAGTACATAACTTCGATTTAGCACAAGCTAGATAATCGTTAAATTTGTAATTATAAGAATTTTTTGTTTACTTTTCAGTTGCCATATAATGCTTGAACATAATTCAAAGGTTCAAATTTTAGATCATTTATGGCCACTTGACCAACACAGCTTAAACTTAAGCAATGCTTAAAACTTAAATACAATCGGTATTTTCTAACTTTTTATAAAATGTAAAATCGAAGCCCATACACATAAATACGTTCGCCAGTTGTAATTTTATTTAAATTACAGGGTACTTTTTAAAAAGTGTATTTAATTCAAATACTGAAAATTGGCGCCGAAACAGGTCGTCTATATCTTGACGTCAATTCTCAAACAAATAACATAATATGGGCTGTTTGATTTGTATGCGATTGTTTTTTCAAATGATAAATTAGTGGTGCTTTACATAAACAAACCACCATTTATATTTGATTTATACGAGTATTGACATCACGACCAATGCCAATGCGTTTAAAAAATGATTTTAAAAGATAAGGTTATGAAAATTTATAAAATGAAAATATTTAATACTGAGCACATTGTATATATTTTGTAGTACTGGGGTTTCCTTTTACGTTTATGACATAACAATAAAGTACAATTTTCTTAAATATAAATTTTATGGAAACACCCTGTTTATCGTATTAATCTCCAGCACGAACCACTTTGCGGATATGGATTTCGCTCGACGCTCCTAGATGGCGCGCGAAGTTAGTCCGGTACGTATTTTGTGTTTTCGCTGTTCTTTTCGATAAAAATTCCTAAGATGGTAGACGCATATATCGGGCTATAATTTTGCTAGGTAAGAAATCTGTTTGTTTCTGGGTCATCCTTAATTATGGGTCGTTATTTGTAGGTCATCGCTTTTTCCGAGGTACCGATTATCTCTGTTTAATTGCCAAATGTCGGATAATTTCTCCTTTTATGCGAATACCGTAAGTTTTTAGAAAATTCCCTATACGAGCATACAACGTGGGATGTCATTGTTGTCTTTTGTCTATTTTAGATCTAAGTTATCCTCTACACTACCATTTAAAGTTACTATCTAAACTACCATCGTATCTACCAGCTGAAGGGCTATCGAATTATCACCTAAGTGCCATCCAATTATACACAAGGGCAGATCACCCGACCCTTTGGGGAAAAGAAAATTCATTTCTCGCTGGTTAGATATGCGAGTGTTTTGTCTACGACCAACTTAAAATAGCTCAAGGTACTGTCTTACTACTTTTTTTGTCTAATTATGTTTGTGAACGCTAAAATAAATTAATTGTGCGGTACGCTTTATCTCTTTTAAATTTTTGTGCGCTCTTTTATGTCATTATCGGTAATCATAGCGTACGGTTCATTGAACTCGTCACCTATAGCACGAGTGCGTTCAAATTTTGGGTAATTATACAACGCTTTGCTGGTACGTTTGATGCCCGCTACTTTTTTATGTTAAGATTATTTGTATGTGCCGTTTGTGAAAACCCAAGATTTAAATAAAATTATACTCCTGTTATGTTGTTATCGTATTCGGTTGCTTTATTTAAGTGCCTCGTCTAACGAATTTTGCTTATCAACAGTATTAGTTCTGTTTGATAATTATTTGTCTCAAAGTGGACGTTCAACTAACTAATTGGCGCCTTGCTCATCCCCTCGTGATTAAAATTTTCGGGCACGAGATTCGGGGTGTGCAAAATAAATTTTGTTGAATGTTCGATACGTTTGATAAGGTAATCTTGAGTGGCTGTTATATTTTTAATTCTCTGACCTGCGACGCTCACTGAATAATTTAGTTAACCGGGAAGCCGTTAGAGAAAATTACAATCAATTCGTAATCTCTGCTTATATACAGCGCGGTTCTTAATTAAAGTAATTCGCTATTTAATCTAAAAAATATAAAAATAAATGCTTACATTTTTTTCGTATTACATCCTCTAAATAATGTTAATTACCGATTGGTTTCCTTTCTATAAGATACTTGAATATAATGGAACCTTGGTAAGGACTCCATATGTCGAAACGTCGTTAAATCTAGTTAAAAGCAGTTGCCTTATTACACCGGCACCATATTGAAAGATTCTATAAAAAGGTAACCAATCCGTAATCGTGTTTTTCCTTCAAAAATTTGTTAAATACTAATCTTAATGTTACCAAATTAAATGCAATTTGGTCCTGGTTTTTTTTTAATGAGATTTAGCGTTAACTTTAAGATTATTTTTATCAGCATAGAGCACGCATTTACAACTGATCACTATCGACGTTTGCGTGTAGTATTTTTATATCGGAACAAAGTCACTTAAGTTAAGTTTTTCCTATGAAACTGTTTGGAATTTTTTTTTACAAAATACGTTTCCAATCAAATTTTGTGACGTCATCTTACACGATCATGACCATAATGACGGTTTATGTTTAAATTTTCCGTTATATACATATATGTTAGCTGCATGTTTACTGACTAAAAGAAATTATGTAAAGTACTTACAACGTCGATGAGTTGCGATAACTTCAATTTAATTTTTACTGTAAGTGCGTCTGTAACGTTAACCACTGGTCTCACTAGTTTATTATAATTAGATAACAGATCGTCGTAGAGACGTTTGGCATCTGGATTACCCGAACATCCTGAAACAAAAGAAAGCTAAAATTAACAATTTTGCACCGTAATATATTAAAAATTTAGAGTTAATTTTTTTTAAATTTACTTAGAAATAAAAAAATAACTATTTCTAAGATAAAAAAAAAATAAAAAAAAAAAAAAAAAAAAAAAAAAAAAAAAATTACATAGCGAAACGTCAACGGAATAAGGAACTAGGGTTTAATGAACTTGTAAATTCCTACACTCACTTCTGATAGAAGACTCAACTGAGGACATTCAAATTAAATTATTCAAATTAAAGTTGTAGAAATTGAAATTTACATCATAATTTTTTGCTTAACTTAAGTCATTTAAGTTATTGTCAAATAACATCTGCATGATTAGCGTATCTATTTAATTATTATTATTAAATTATTGTACTTAATAATTAAACAAAACAATTATTTAAACATTAGTAATTATAAAGTGTAGTACCATTGATTATATTATACGTATATTTAAGCAAACTTAATCAATAATCAGTAACTTTAATGATAAACATTCCTAAGATTCTGAAGATCGGCTGCATGGCTAAGGGACAACACCAGCAGTTTTCATATTATAATTGATTAAGTTTGCTTAAATATACGTATTCAATTTATTTATGTATAAATTATACTTTTGTAAAATTAAGGCCATATTTATTGCGGTAGGTAGTGCTTTAGAAATAGTTGATTTATTTCTTTTATGTTTAACGTGTTTGTTTTAGTAACTCGGTTGAAAACTAGATTAGAGAGGTATACCTCACTCATCACCGTTCAATCGCTGGAAGAGAATCTATTAATCAGTACTATTTATTTCGCGTACTACATGATTCAGGCCCGTATAAATCAATTTAGGTTTGTTATTATTTTGTACACAATTTTCGGGGTTTATTAATTTTTTCTCTTGTTTATTGTCATTATTAAGGCTAAATTAACACTACGGTATCGGTACCGGCGTTGTATGTGATTTGAAATTATTTTATTTAAGTTCCGTTATTTGTTTTTGATATTATTTTTATCTTCTTTTTTTGGTATGCAAAAGTGTACCTGGCGCCCATCGGGTTTTGAATCACATATAATCTTCGAAATGCTTCATCGGATAGCCAAGCAATTTATAAAAAATAAAACTATAATCAATGCTATAACAAATTTAGCCCTCGATAGGCGCTACGTATATTTTTGCATTACAAAAAAAAATATAAAAGTAATATTAACGCAATTCAACAATTAAGTGGATTTTGCAGTAAATTAGAGGAATCAATTATGGTATAGAACATAATTCATTGTTATCCCAAAAACTGTACAACACAAGCTTCCTGCCTACAGCAAAAGATTCGTTGTTACCTGCTGGAATTGCAATAAATCTGTCCATTCATATTCAAACTGTCTCTCCTCAAAATATTTTTGGTTTTGGTTGTGGCAAACCTGATGTGACAAAGGAAAATTCAATCTATGTTGTTCAAACAACTAAGCGAGTTCCGTAAGAAATGCGGGACCTAACATCACGCGTGATTCAAAAAAATTTTCATCAAAATTTGCCATGAACGACAAAGCAAGATATAACAGGTGCATCTTAGCTTAGCTTATCCATTTGTCAATTCTGACAGATTTAATTTCAACAGATCCAGTTTTTATTCATTTAGAGTAGACGTACGTGAATTTTTTTATGGTCCACTTTGATGAACTTTTTTTGAATCACGGGTTATAACATATAATGGGACGAACTACATGTTATTTCGTCTCACAACGTTTCTTGATGATCCGCCCCCATTTAGTAACGTATAGAAATTGAGAAAAATATTAGACTAAAAATAACCTTATCAAAAGAAAAACTCTTGGAAACAAAAAAAATACAAACAAAAATAAACGCAAAAAAATTTGAAACATTATAGTGGAACTATATATAGTGAATATAGTATCACTTTTTGTCCACATTATTTGCAGAAATAACTTGCTTTGGTTTGCACTATGCAAACTTTACCACAAATTACACACTTTCGTTGATGTCTTTTCTTAGCAGAAAGAGTGCTAAGCGCTATCAATTTGTGTTGGTTAGTTGGCCTCTTGTTTAAAATCCGGCAAAATGTGATTTTCTACTGCTGGAGATGTTGTTGTTGAATTATTATTTTCTTCCCAATTTTTTATAACCATCTCATACGCTAAATTTTGTAAAGTCGACATGGCTGACGGTGGGGTCATCTTTAAATTAGTTTAGCACAACTAATCACGTTAATATCTTGAACCGAAATCTTAGTACAAACCATTCCCCTACTATTTTCTGTTCACATTGAATCTGAAAGGGTCTTACATTCATAGTCAATCCTCTTTGGTTTCCGCTTGATTTCGATTACTGCAGGCATACCATTCTTTGCTTTACCTCTCTGCGATACCAGGCGAAAATTGATTCGGCAACATATAACTCGGCACAACTACATCCTTCCATATTATGTAATATATTACATTGAATAAATTATTTTAAATACTAAAAAAAATTATTTTGAGTTGAAAAATGATTATTTAGTTTTGTGGTAAATGTTTCTATTTAAATCTAACATGTAGTTAAAATTTTTATGACTTAAGACTTCTAAAAATCGATCTAAAGTTTATTTAATTGTAGGGTTGCCGTCTCTACCCCATCGCAAATCGACACGATCAATCTTACATACGCATACTGCAACGATTGGAACGTGGAATCCAATCATGCAATTAAATTCGGGAAGCATTTCTAACGACCTTGCTTACAAAGCAAACAAACCTACTTCGTACATATAAAAAGTAGTAGATACGATAACAAAATTAGTTCACCAATCAGTATCAGTTCGATTCAGTTCTATTCGGCACTTAATTCGCCTCGACTAGTTCGCGACGCTAACCAGAACGAGTGCGTCGCTAACACTCAAACCGGCCAGCGATCTCAGGCCGGACATGTGATACCACGACGTCAAGTATCACACACGCAGCACATAGTTCGCGAACCATTCATTTATGTACATAGTACATCTCAATCACTGTAAGTGTAAATAATAAACGCATCTAAACACGAATCGACGACTTTACTTCTTTCTCTGGTTAAACCGGCGTCTAGTATACGCCCTAGACGCCACATAATAAAGGAATTTGATTTCTGTTGTGTAAATCAATCTTTTCGTTTAATTAATTAAAATAATGTAAAGTAGTTTTCGTCATCATTTCTGTGAAACAAAAAGAGTTCATTGTATGCTGACACAGACAGGAACGTGCGTTAAAATTATTAAGCTTAAAATTTTGTCGACAAACGAGTGTGAAATGTCAAAGGTAAAATATTTAGTATGTGTTGGAAAAAGTGAGTGATTAAATAAGAGACACAAATGTAAGTGGTGGAAGAAAGAAGTGGGGAGGTTGGAAGAGAAAGAGTCGGCATTCTATCAGATTCAAGAATCAGAGTTTGGCCGTATTTAACACGCAAAATTAAACTCAAAATCGATTGGTTATTGATTGCAATTACGTCGAAAGTGCACTCAACAAATGTAAGAAGGGCCAAATATGAAAACTGTTTCCGTTCCAACTACAGACATTCACATCTGCTGACCTCATCAACAGTGTACTACCGATGACATCATCAAACACCAAAAAGGTCGGTTCTTTTAAATGATAAGTAAATTAGTATTATTACCGATAAAATTATTTCATTTGTACATATTAAAATTTCCTATGCATACACGCTGCGTAATACTCCAGTGCATTTAGGCATTGACCCATCATTTTTGTATACATTTTTTCTCTTACCCCCCGTTTGAAAGGGCTTTCTTTGGTTATTATAACTATAAATTAGCCCACTCCTAAAAACAACCCTTTCGCCGCCATCTTGGATTTGGTCTATTTTTTGGGAAATTTCTATCTCGCGTTTTGATTATCGCACAGTTATAAACTTGGAGTCTTTGGTTTTGTTTTGAGTTATATTTTCAAAAATGTTATATGACAAAAAACTGTGCGTTTAACGGGAAAAAAAGTTATTGCTCTTCAAAGCCGACAGAACGAATTTAAAAAAAGGTTTTTTTTTTCCTTTTCGGCTCCTATCTTTTTTCCAGTCCACCTGACCTTATTAACCATTACTCGCCCGTCAATCGACGCGCAAAGTTGCTATGTTCCGGGCCGGATTTCAAAATACGCTGAACAGCGCTCAAGCTCCGCGATGCATTTCGTCGTAATCCGACTTGTCCCCGTTCATTATTAAAATAAACGATTGTTATGCATGATAGATTGTTTAAATGTACTTATTTGTTCAATAAAATTTTGTTGGAGTGGATTTTTATTTAAAAAATGAACATTTTGATGGGTTTAATGGTGACTTTATTCTTTCTAAATATTATTCAATTGCACTATTGCTATTTGTTAATAACTTATTGGTACATTAAGAAATTCCATTTTTTTAACGAAGAACTTATTTATATAGAAACATTTTGGACGGGTTTAACCTTTATGAAGAACTTTCTTTTTCTGGCTTATTCCGAACTCAATTCCGCAACACCCTTGAGGTTGAGTTCACAACGCGTTTTTTTTTCATGTGGTTTCCCCGATAGGCTACTCCACAATGTTCACTTTTTCTTTAGTGAATTTCTCACCCTTGATAGCCATTGTCATTTTCATTCTCAATTATTGTGATTGGCTTGCTTTTCTTTTTTAATGAAGGGGAAGTTTGTCATCCCCCCAAAAAACCCACCCAAAAAAAAACCCCAAAAAAAAAAACAAAAAAAAAAAAACCCAAACCCCAAAAAACAAAAAACAAACAAAAACAAAAAAAAAACAAAACCCAAAAAAAAAAAAACACACCCAAAAAAAAAAAACCAAAAAAAAACACAAAACAAAAAACAAAAAAAAAACACAAAACCCCCCAAAACAACAAAAAAACCCCCAAAAAAACACAACAAAAACAAAACAAACAAAAAAAACCAACAACCAACCACAAAACACCCCCAACCAACCCCCCACCCCCAAACCCCCCCCAAAACCCACCCCCCCCCCCACCCCAAAAACCAAAAAAAAAACAAAAACCAAAAACCCCCCCAAAAAACCCAAACCAAAAAAAACAACTTCTGTCGTCTTTGTCATTCGAGTCGTATACATCTTCTTTCCTGGTCGTGCAGGTTTCTCCACAGCAAATCTTGCACTAATTTTTGGGGGGTGTTGGTTTTTTTTTGATTTTTTTTACAGAACATTTCAAACCTGCTTTTCGAGATCCACAAGTCCTGCTACAGTTGATTGCACATAACACATAAACCGATGAGATTATTTAAACAAATTTCATTAAGGGTTTCATTGCTAAAGTAATTTTTTATATAAACAAAATATAGCATCCATAGCAAAAACTTTGAATATGTTCCACTTCTGATCACTATGATTTGGGTCAGCTTTATCATTGTTATTAACAAACGATAGATGTTATAATATGTATTTAAACCGATGGCACCTAAACCAAATCTTTTGCCAATTGAAGGAGGTGGAAAAATGGAATTCTCTTCTCTCGTGGACCAATTACTCACGACGGTTATACAAAATGTTTGCACTCATTACATAGAAAAGTCCCGAAACTTTGGGAAACTCTAGTTCTACAGTTGAATTATATGCTTCCGAGAATTCGTTTTTTTCGTTGGATAAAACAGAAGACAGACATCTAATTTCGTAATGTTAAGGCATTCAATGTTGGCTTGTATTTTGCTCCTGAATTCTAGTTTCTTCGTGAAATTTTCATATTGTATCATGATTCTTCATTTGTATGTCTGGAGTTGTTTTCCTCATTTTCTATATTTCCAAGACCACTGTCACAATCATCACATTCACCAGATGAAGAGGAATTAAGCAAGTGTGTTACTGCCCCCCCCCTCCCGATGATGTTGATGATTGTGATATTGCGTCACCCTCACTCTTTATCACATTCATATTTTCCTTTATTCGTAGAAGCTGATTGTGAAATGAATAATTATGTTCATTCACCTAAAGAGAAAGAGCACTGATTTTTACGTTTTTTTTAAATAAATTTATAGATATGGCGGCGACTTCATTATCGAATTCCCAAACTACTTCAGCAACGCTTTTGTACTTGTCTTTGCAAAACACGGTAACACACCATCTTTCCTGGCCTTTTCGTCAAAGTTAGATATTCATTTTAACGTACGACTTTGATTTTCTGTAACTTGGTATAATTTATACATATCACTTCGCGTCTCGATCAATACTGACGCTATCAAGTTCAAACTTGCACATCGAATAGATGGTGGAAGTTTTGTACTTCTGGAAAAACCAGAACATATGCAAAACTAATTGCTTAAATTCTTTTAAAAATATCTGTATTACACAATCCACGTAGAAAAATAACCAAAGACAATTCAACAAACGGAACAATGTGCTTGCTAATTAAATGCACTCATTTTCATATACGAGCCCTGTGTCAGTGATGTTGGTCCAACGCTCCAAAACATGATATTTGTGAATTTATTTGAAGGCAAATTAAAATTTATTTCAAATATAATATTTTTGGTTTCTTTTTTGTAAAATTATTTGTGTATAGCAAAATACATG